>VURO01049769.1:2785-13302 GCA_015108175.1 Pelvicachromis taeniatus | reverse complement strand
CTAGCGAGCGGGCTAGTTGCTAGTAGCGGCGGTGCACGGCTCGCCTTGCAGGTGGAGGGCAACGGAGCGACTGCTCCACCAGCCTCGGAAGAGCCCCGCAAAGTGGGCCGCGCACCGCCGCCCGACCGACCCAGCCCTTAGAGCCAATCCTTATCCTGAAGTTATGGATCTGACTTGCCGACTTCCCTTAGCTGCCTTGTTCTAACATGCCAGAGGCTGTTCACCTTGGAGACCTGCTGCAAATATGGGTACAGGGCCAGCTAGAGCCAGCTTGCTAATCTAGTCTCTTTGTCGCGCTAATTCGTACGGCACTACTTTGGCTGGCGGACGGACATGTGACCAACATATCACTCTTTTCCGTGTCACATGCCTTTCCGCCAGGCAAAATGGCGGAACAAACCAAAACAAATCCTCTTACGATGCCACAAAAATCATGAAAAAGCCTTAGAAAAGCTGCACCGGACAATAAGCGGCAGGGTTCAAAGCTTGTGCAAAAAGTAGCGGCTTATAGTCCGGAATTTATGGTAAGCTGAAGACTTGAGTCTACGAGCCTTTAATGGCGTTTCGGCGTTATCAGTACAGAAGCACGGACACAACAGCTGGAAAAGCTGAGACCGCCTGCAGAAAGCATTGTGCGGCACCCATCATTCAAGAGAAGACAAGCGGAGAGTGCAGCACGCCTCCAGTGACGGGATTCGATGACATCACAGTCGGCACAGGCAACAATCAGCGCTGTAACCGATCCTCGTTTCATTTTAGCTTTGACTTTTCATGCCTCTTTTGTACGAAGCTGCATCATCGTGTTTGAGATCGTCTGCCTCCTGAACACACTCAGCATTCTGTGATGATCCAGCAACTTTGAATTATTAATGATCAAAACAGGCTTAAAGCAAAGGGCTCAAACATACTGAATAAATAATCAGTATTTGAAACAGATTATATGGACGATTATATGGATTTGTGCAGAAATGAATCCGTCTTTAAATCTTACCAGTACCTCTGAGTTTGTTCTCCATAAATGAGCCGGAGCTTCTGCCATGTTGTGCTGTGAGTTTTTAATCTTTGCTGCTTTTCATGTCACTTTCTAATCAGGTTTATCGGAGTCTACAAATAGACCTGAGGTCTAATGAGAGCTGGAGGACCGAGCTGACAGGCCTGTCGACGGCCTGGACTCGTTCAGCGTGTCAGACGCCGTGAAAGAGGCGACTCTCGCCACGACCTCTTGAGCCCGTTAGATTCCTGCAGAGCTGCTGCTCTAATGAGCTCTGACACGGGCCGACGCATCGCCATCAGCGCAGGTGAAGGATGGACGCAAGCTGCCCAATTATTTTTGATTCAAACACTCGGAGCTCCGAAGTGCTTTAAATGCACCAACATGGATAAACTCTCTGGCACCAACCATGTTTCGTGATGAAACAACAAGTCATTGTAGAACTACAAAGTGACCTCATCACCGAGGCTTTGACTTTCTCGGCCCTTACTCCTCAGAAAACCGCTGACTTTCTCCTCATTACTGTTAAAAGGCCTACACAGACTGTATATTAAAGATGGAAGCAGCAACCGCGACATCACCCTCTGGATTTGGAAGTGCGCTCATGTGTAGCATTTTCACTGTAGCCATCTTGGCGTTTTGCTATGTAAATAAAATGTGTTTTTATTTAACGTAAGTCAAATATCAGTGGGTGACGTTTCATACGCTTCTCTCATATTTTATGTGCAACCAGCTGTGAAACCAACAAATCGACATCATGTTTTATTCAGTAGACATGCGACTCTGCATGCTTACTGAAGCAGGGTCTACTGCTTTACACTCTTTGAGCAGGACAACCATTTTCTCATAGACTAACATACAGTCTGGGCTTTTCTGCATGCCCGGGTGTCGCCCCCTGCTGGCCATTAATAAGAACACAAGTTTAAACCACACGTTGAAATAAGTTCCCTCTAGTTTGGTCTCCCTCAGCTGGATAACGTTGCTGTTTATACATAAACTGTCTCCCTTTACAGCAGCTGTGGAAACATTTTGCTGCATAAATAAGAGAAATTTAGAGTTTAGTGATTAATCTTTCATCTTCCTGGTCTACAGCAGCCTTTCATTTCTAGTCAGCGCCGAGCGGCGCTTTAATCAGTTACTGCTACAAACAAGTGCGCCCAGACTTCAGATCAGCTTCAGATGATCGACGACGACTCTGAGTAACAACAGAGGAAAATGAAAGCTCTGATTTTTTCTGTTACCTGTTCTCGATCAGCAGTGCTTTGTAGGGTAAGCGTGAAAATTGTGAATGTTTTTGTCAGCCTGGCGTCATTAAATGCTTTCTGAATTAAGTTAGCGCTCCCGGTTTTCTTCTCTTTGTGAGCAATTTCTCAGCATGAACCACAAAAGCAGCCTGAGCGATCCTCTGGTAATTACTCCTCGTTATTTCTCACTCGAACATTAAAACCTAGCAAAGGTTTGAGCTGCTGCTTCTCATCTCTGGCAGATCATTCCACACCCGAGGAACAGAAAAGAGATCATCCGATCCATATATTTATGTATATTAAACATTCCTGGGTATGAATACCATCCTAAACCATTTTCATCTTCCATCATAAGGTGACGGCACAGCTTAAAATGCACTGATCTGAGAAACAGTTCACTATTTATACCTAATAAGATCACATCTTTGCTGGAGTTCCAACTCCCATAGCCACTATTTTCTCCCAGAAAGGCGATCGTGTTCATCTGGATGTTTTCAGTGGGAGAAACGTTTCATCATCATCATCATCATCAGGTGACTTCTTCAGTCTCAGCTGACTGCAGGTTTGCAACCTTATAAACAGCACATCTGCATAATGACTGAAACTAGCAGCACTGAAGGAACAGTGGGCTGGGAGGTCAGTTCATGATCATTAATATGAAAATTCTCGTGACCACTGATCAATGGTCATGAGTAGCATTCACAGAGAGTTGGGGAATGGCTACAATCACAGCATTGTAAGATGGTGACAGATGTACCCTTAGGCCCCCTCCTCGATTCAGAGATGGTCTTTCCCTTTTCATATAAATGGCCTCCTCGACTCCAATTTTATTTATATAGCGCCAAATCACAACATCAGTCGCCTCAAGGCGCTTTACATTGTAAGGTAGACCCTACAATAATACATACAGTGAAAAACCCAACAATCATATGACCCCCTATGAGCAAGCACTTTGGCGACAGTGGGAAGGAAAAACTCCCTTTTAACAGGAAGGAACCTCCGGCAGAACCAGACTCAGGGAGGGGCGGGGCCATCTGCTGCGACCAGCGTTCCTCCCTGTCCAGGATGTGGACATCCTCATCATTGACAGAGTGTCCACTGGCCTGTGGACACTCTGTTGTGCCATCCTGTTAGCCAGAGGTTGTTTGGTTTCCCCGATGTATGAATCCTGGCACTTAGCAGCGTACACTATGTTACTGTGTCGGGGACCCGATCCTTGGGGTGGACCAGTTTTTGGTGCAGCGTGTTTTAGGGTTTGAAAGCTGTTCCTCCTGACACAGACGGGATCACTACGGGTTTTCACTCAGGCAGCGGTTGTCCGTCTCTCCTGAATCGTCTTCCCAGCTTTGACAATGTAGTGTTAATAAGGTTGGATACCTGCAGTCAGCTGAGGCTGAAGAAGTCACCTGGATGAGTGACGAAACGTCCAGACTGCTTTAAAACCACCTGTCTGTGAATCGTTTGTCACTATGAATGTCTTCATGTTGTCAGTGTGAAAATGCATGTTTTCTTCAAGTTTCTCGGTCAAAATCTAAACAAATTCCTACAAAAACAATAGATGAAGGTTAATCTCATATATGGAGACGAGGGCAGCAGGGAGCCAGTGTTTTGCAAACTTGACTCCTTTTCTCTTCAAACATCAATGTGCAGTTGCCCGGGGCGACCGAACTCTTTCTCAGGGCTGTGTCAAGTCTTGAGTGTATAATTTGCTGCTGCGGTGTCTGTTAGCCTAGAGCAGGTGACGTGCAACGTAACGTCACAGGCTGTCCACTTACTTCTGGAGAAGGAGACCCTCCTGACCCGCCGACATACTTCAGAGGTGTGCTTTTCATACCAGAGGTGGCTGTCGTCACAGTACCTGTAAGACAAGGCGACAGCGTGAAGAGCCGACCTCGAGCTTCAGAGTCAGCTCAGCATTAGTGGGAACTTTAAACAAAGGTCAGGCCTGTTTTGAGCCACTGAATGATGTCTGAGTGATTTCAAATTGGTCTTTGATCTGTGGACTTTCTCTCCTCCGGCTCGAGGGCACACCAAAGCATTCCCAAAACAGCCGGCAGACCTGAACCTCTCCAGGAGGTCCTGAATCTGCCCAGGGCGTCTCCTCCAGGTCAGACAGGCCTGAAACACCTCACCGAGGAGGTGTCCATCGCAGGTGACTTCAGATGTGTCAAAAAGAAGGAAACTAAAACATAAACAATAAAACGTGTGTGTGCGCTCTGCCTTACACTGCCTGGGTTTATTGCTGGCCACCTAATGAAGTGCAGCAGCTGAGAGAAAGAACCCGGGCAACACACAATTAAAAGCGCCGCCTGCAGCGGTGCTGTCTGGAGGCTGAATGTGCCAACCTTTTCATGCGCGTCTTGCGACTGAAGGGTCTGCAAAGGCACTGGGAGAAGAACTTGCACAGCTCGAGGACGCAGGGCTGCAGCTTGTGGGCGCCGACGGTGGTGGCGGCGCCGGGGACGGACTCGGCGCTCAGCTCCGGCCTCCTCCAGGGACAGCCTCTCAACAGACAGAGAGAGGAACGTCAGTCGTGAAGCGGCTTAATTAATCTGTGTGTTCTGCCGGAGAAAATAAAATTAGGAGGCGACGTGAAAGACACAAGGTGATCGTGCACATTAGAGATAATAAACACATCCTAAATTAACCTTTAAAAGCTCACGGAAGCAATTTGGAGACGCGTCTTAATCACAGGTGACCTCCTGCAGCTTCCTGATTATCATGAAAATCCAGATTCATTTTAATTACGCGCTCGTCCACATACTGCACGCTTTTGTTGACATGAAGAGGAAACATCTTTTCCTATTGAAATTTAAACCAACACGAGGGATGTTTGGTGGCTGGTTTTGGAAATGTGGCACAATCGTTTTCTCTGATTAACGTCAGCGTGGCGACAGGACCAAAAAAGCTCGCACACAATCTGCTTTTCATACACGGGAACATTTTAGAGAACGTATTACAGATGGTTTACAGAGGGGAGGCGTGCAGGCTATTGTCAGCGTCCCTCTGACGATGTCACTGGAATCATTTCCAGCTGAATGAAGCGACAGTCAGTCGGGAAAATTTCAAGAACGTTTCTTGAAGAGCTAAAAAAAAACCCAACACTGCAGACAGGAAGACCAAGAGTTTCCTCTTCAGCAGGGGCAAAGGTCAGAGGTCAGAAATTGAAAAGTCTCCAAATTATTCATCATTTTATTCTAATTTGAACAAAAATAAACACAAAAGCAGCAACGGCCTGATTTCCATCGTTCATGCCTTAGATGCTGCTCGTGTGTGTGTGTGTGTGTAGGTGTGTGTGTAGGTGTGTGTGTCTCAAACATCACAGGCAACACTCAGACGTGTGCAGCTGGGTGACAAACGCTCATTTCACTGCACACTAATGACTCTCTGACAAATTGCACCGGATGCTCCGGCCTTCTGTTTGTTGCTAGGCAGAAATCAGGGGAGGGGATGGGAGCTGGGGGGAACTGGGGCAGCTGTTATTTGCAGTGTGGAGTTGCTGCCATCTAGTGGTCGTGCTGGGAAAGCTGAAGAAACACAGTGAGAACCGCTGAGAACCTCACAGCTGATCTGAGATATTTTAGGTGGCCTCCGCTGAGCGCACCGGCACAGCCCCACCAACAGCTGGCGCTGGCTGGTGGACTGCTGGTGAAGCTGCTGGGACGATCACATGAAACACAGGCGGCCGTCAGCCTCCGGGTGGACACACCTGTGGTATCAGTTTCAGACTCCTACATCGTCTTGTTCTCAACTTATCGTACACACAAGATTTTCAGAAACAGTGACCACAGATTTTAACCTCGAGGTCAAACTCACCGAGACTCAAACTTATCCGAGATTTTTAGCAGACGCACCTATGGCATAGATACTCCCATGTCACCTCGCTCTTGAGTTATTGCAGTCGCACACCTGAGCATCCATGCTGCCCGCCCATCAGGACACGATAATCAGCAGTTTACAGCTGAGGGATAAAAATCCAAGAAAATGACAGAAGGCTGTCCCAGCAGGAGGGTCCTGGGTTTGGATCCAGTCTGCATGCTCCCTCTTTGTCTGTGTGGGTCTTCTCCAGCCTCCTCCCACAGTCACACACATGCAGTGAGTGTGTGAAGGTTAAGTGGTGGACGTTGCCTCTGCGTGCGCCCTGTGACACACCGGTGACCCGTCTTCCCGCCTCTCGCCCTGTAATAGCTGGGTAGGCTCCAGCCCCGCGTGACCCTGAACTGGATGAGCGGGAGAAAGTGGATGTTTGTGGCTTTGTTGTTTTTCTCCACAGTCTCGACTTTATCTACCGTGGGGTCATATTATTTATGCAAATTACTCTGTATTTAATTAGTAAACGGCCATTTCACGTATTTTAACGCACCTTTTAAGAAAATTAGTCACATAAAAATGTCTCCACTGTGGAAACTGTTGGTTGACATTTGAATCCATATTTTTTTCCTCGCGATGTAATTATGGAATTTCATAACGAGCTCCTGGTTCGTGCCGAGTGCAGCAGACAGATAAACGCTCAACGCTTGGCCTTAATTTGACTTTAACCTCTGCAGCTTAAAACCATCAAAGCTTTCGCACAGGAGGCTGGGAGCCTGCGTTACCATGGTTACTATCCGCCGCATGGCTTCCTGTGCTCAAAAAGCACGTACACACGCAGATTTCTCCAGGCTGAAACTGAATCAGTGGTGTGTGCAGAAATGACAGAGAAAGGCTGATGTGAGAGCAGGACAGTGGGCGGAGTCAAACTGCAGCTCCAGTGATGTTACACGTGTTTGATTCCCTCCATTCATCTATAAAATCACTCGTCTGTATTTATGTTTCCCAACAAGTTGTCATCGTGGGTCAAACGCCGGTGAACCCGCCGCCATCTTTGGTTGTCCGGCAGGAAAAACCGCGAATCACTTCAGTTCTGAGAACTTCAGGACTGAAGAAGCTTCTCAAACGGACAAACGTCTTGAAGAAACTTAAAGAATTCCAGTGGCTTTCTTCCCCAGCTCCTTAGATTTTATCTCGTGGAGTCCTCTGGTGCATTTACGGTAGGGCGGGGCAAAACGACTATGTTCCGAATCGATGAATCTAGTGATGAATGTTTGGATGCATCGATGAATCTAATGATATATGTTACTGCTAAGCAGATTAAATGAGTTTTGCATTTACGGAGGTTGGGTGTTTATCTCTGAGTGTGTGTCTACGTGGGGGGTGTCTGGATGAATTAAAGGGTAAAAACCAGCGTTAGTAACAAAGTTGAAAACTTACGGTCGTTTTATGATCGGCCATTTCCACCTTACAAAGGAAATGGCCGATCATAAAACGACCGTATCACTTCCTGAAGTCGATCATAAAACGACTGAATCACTTCCTGTTCGGTTAAAATATCCCCATACTGTAGAACCGCGTGTTCGGGGGGCGTGGTTTAAGTCGACATGTTACCGCTACTAGCTGCTGCCATGTGTTTTTTTTTAAAGTGACAACGCATCGACGCAAATTTTTTACGTCGACGTATTTTACGCGTCGACGTAATCGATTGCATCGACGCGTTGTCCCAGCCCTAATTTATGGTTTTATTTATTTCTTTATTCTGGTTATTTGCCACATTTCATCTTTCACCGCCAAAGTGTAGTATTCTTTGTTGTTGGACAAGAGTAAAGCAAAAAAAAAGACACTTATGTTGATTCTGTCTTCACTGACAGTAAAAGACGACGCATTGAGACCCCCCAGTAATCGCGTCCCGTGAGCCGACATATTCCCCGGGTAACCCAGGAACATTTAAACACCTTCCTCACCGACTGATGTGAAAAATTTGAAGAACCAACCCTTTATTTGGCCCAACTAACCAGAGTAAACGCACAACAGCATCTTCCTCACTGCTGAAGCAACATTCATATTAAAATATCTGAAAGAAGAAATCGTCTACCTGGTTTCTCCGTCTCTGTTGGCTTGCTGGGAGTTGTAGTTCTTCTAACTAGAGGCCCTGTAGTCCTCCTGGGCACCGTGGGTCCTGCTGAGGCTCTCAGGGATGAAAGTCTTGTGGGATGAACCGTGGACGTCGTGTGTGGGGCCGCTGTGCTCGTAGATGCCGGCGTCCGGATCAGACTAACTGCTGGTGAGAAGATTGAAGCTCTGCTCGGTGCCGTGGTTAATCGTGGTGTTGCTGTGGTCGGAGCTGCAGCAGTCAGAGCGGTGGTGGAGGTGGTGGTTCGCTGTTTTAAGGTTGTAGTTGGTAATAAAGTTGTTTTTGCCTCCGTAGTGAGACTCCGAGACGCTCCCACAGTGGGTGTGGGCGCCCTTTGTGTTGTTACAGCTCTTGCGGTCGTGCTTGGTGCCGTGGGTTGCTGGGTAGTCTCCGGCGTTTCGGCTGTAGTGTAGCTCTGAGGCTGTGGAGCTGCTGTGAGCGGCTGAGCTGCGGTCACCTTCGCTGTAGATGCAGCTGTTTCATCCACAGCTGTTGATGAAGCTGATAAACCAAGAAAAAGCAACAGGTTGCATTTTTGTCTCATGCATGACTGACAGGTGTCAAACAAATCTATCAGGGAGACAGAGAGTGGGAACATCAGTGCTCCACATTTTAGTACGTAACAGGACGTAACAAAGGATAGATGACCACAGAAGACCACACGGGGAATGATCACAGGATCCTTTCCATGGTAAAGAAAACACACCGTTACTGGAAAGAAAAACCCTTCAGGAGGTATCCTGAAGGTATCAGGTACTGTATCAGTATCACACTCGAGTTTCACAGTTCAATGAGATGACAATCAAAATAAAAAAATACCCCGGCTACAGTCAGTGTGCTCGTAACTATTTCAGTCACTCAAAGAAGCATCTTTTGGTCTCCGTGTGATTTCTCACGCACACAATTTCTCCTGAAACCTAAACGAAAACTAAAAATGTAAATGTTGTATGAGCTTGCTTTATATTAATATCATGTCATGACTTTTGTATATTTTAAAACACCTAAACAATCTCTTTTATTTAATATTTATTCATGTACATCCTCTTCAATGTGCTTCCAGTTCTTTCCCATTTCACACACTTGGTTGCGTACATCAGAGGTAAACCAGCTTACTCCTGATTAAACTTTGGAAACCGAGTCTGGCCCTAACTTCCTGACAGATCGAGCCGTCACGATGAGCCAAACGCTGAACGCCGGCCTCCTGGAGAGACTCACCATGTGCGGTTGAATGGACTCTGCTGGTTAGCATGGAGCTCATCCCAGATGGAGAGATGTGACTCAGATTCGTGGGCAGTTGGTGCCATTCTGAGGTTTAAAATAGACGGTTTGAAGAGGAGAATTAAGCGGCTCTTTGAGCGTCTGGTTGATGACAGCAGATGCTTGAACGGACTTTTTAAAGGTCCTGATGTACTCACCGACGGGGAGCCGGAAGGAGATGTTAGCTGGTTCAAAAAGAAGAAGGAAAGATCAGTAAATGTAAGGGGGGGGGGTCATGAAAAAGAAGATATAATGATCTCGACACTGATCTGGTACTGTTTGTTGTTTGTCTGCCACCTGCTGGTCATCAATGAATCCGCCACAAACCAGTAAACGCACCTGTGTGCGGTCCTTCCACGATGGTCTGGTTGAAGAGCGGCGTGATGGAGCCGATGTCCCACAGCTCAGGCACCTCTCTGCCTGGACAAAAACAACGTCACATTCAGACAGACACCTTCATCAGCAGCATCATCATCATCATCAGTCCCATCTTTTATAGCGGGGATGTTAAACTGTTTTTACAGGGTGGACTGCCCACACTGATCCAACGTGGCCCACGAAGTGAAACTTGTAACAGTCACAATGGTGTGGTGTCTCTTTAAGATAATCTAAGTTAATGGTTAGTGATGTCACAAGTGTGTGCCTCTGCCCTCTGTAGGCTGTGTCTCTTCTCGGTGTACGGCCAGGTCCCACGTACACCGAGAAGGCCGGACGTGAGAGGCTTGTGAAATGGGACGGTCTAGCCTTCAGATTTGCGTCACCAGCTGTTCCCGCCCTTACCACTTCTCCCCGCCCTTACCACTTCCACTTCCTCGGTTTTACCGTCTCCGTTGCTGCCGCCAGTGGAGGAAACTGGAATTGACTAGGCCGCGCTATGAATTCTGGGATATGGTGGGCCACGTAGGATACACCAGACCCATCCTACAAATTCGGGGAAATGTAGGCCGCATTTGTCGGCCACATTTGTAGGAGTCTACGAATTGGGACAGCCTACGTCGCGTTGCTGTGACGTAACCGGTCTACAAATGCGGCCTCCAAAGGATGTGGCCGAGGTTTTGGGACAGGCCTTATGCTACAC
>VURO01049765.1:18656-32972 GCA_015108175.1 Pelvicachromis taeniatus | reverse complement strand
AAAAAGGGAAAGGCTGTGAAACATACAACACAAAGTGTGTGTGTGTGTGTGTGTGTGTGTGTGTGTGTGTGTGTGTGTGTGTGTGTGTGTGTGTGTGTGTGTGTGTGTGTGTGAGAGAGAGAGAGAGAGAGAGAGAGAGAGAGAGAGAGATAGAGAGATACACACTTGTACATTTGTCTATGTGGGGACTTGTGAGTTCTACACCTTGTGAGGGACATTTGTGTACCGTTGATCCCTGCCCGAGGAATCGGGTTCAGATTAGAGTGGTTAATCTATTACGTCTTTGAGGGTCCCCGCAAAGTAAATCCTTGTGTGTGTGTTCTTCTTTCTGTTGTGATAAAAGTCTAATCTTAAGCACATCTCTCCAATGTGTGGATCTTTTGGCTGGTCCTAACATCGTCAGATGGTTGACTGATCATTAAGATTTGGTTTTAGAGTAAAGTTAGAACAGTTCAGTCATTCGTCCCTTCACAAAACCAAAGTTAATTCCCCACACATGAAAACCTTTTGCCAGTCTTGAGTAAAATTTATATTAATTTTGGAAAATTCAAAGTCATTACAGTTTATTTTACAAACTAAAGAAATGCTTGTGCGAAAGTGTCCGCATTTCTTCTTATTTTGCTTCCAAGCAGCCAGATCTTCAGGCCTTTTGAAAGTTGTGCTGCTTTATCAATCCTCCTATATTGGCTTTTCTTCATTGGCCTCCTGTTAAGTCCCGAACTGAATTTAAAATCCTTCTCCTCACAAAAAATTATCTTGAATATTCAGGCTCCATCATATCTTAAAGACCTCATACTACCTTAACATCCTGACAGAGAACTTTGCTTACAGGCTGCTGGCCTACGTGTGATTTCTAGACATTTCACAGGAAGTATAAATGCAGAGCCTTCAACTTTCAGCCAGTTAGTAATATTTCACACACCGTCTTTCTATATATTAAACAAAATTAGGGATTTCAATTTGCTGCTAAAATGTAGCTAGATTATTTACGTTTTCATCGGTTTATATTTTGAGCAGCACTGACATCTAGTGGATCATTCTCTGAACCTTTGTTGCATGAGAGCCCCTCACAGCCGGTAATCGTCAAGGAAGACTTCAGAACAGCTTTTTCTTTTTAATCATTCCTGCAATTCTCAAAAGTAAAGGTAAAGTTCAAAATGCAAAAGTGAATGAGACCACAATCCATCAGTAATATACTGTTAATATACTGCTACACTGTTAAAATGCAGTGACTTATCATATCTTTTGATGCTTTTCAGTGAAAAGCAGTCAAACCCTGTTGATGTTCTTAGACTTTATTTGAGTGGTTGAGCAAAAGTTTATTTATTTATTACAACATATTTGATACTTCTACAGTCCACAGACTGAAAAATTCCAGCTGTACATAATGCGGTATAGCAATTATTCACTTCAGTTATGTTAAAGAATAATAAATTCACAACTAACAACTGAAGATGTATCACCAGTCGTTATTCTTTCTGGAATCCAACAAAACGAGCACATTTGTGTATTCATATGTTAGTGTTCCTGTTTTTAAAAAATCAAAATGTGCCTTTGAAAGAGTGCCATTCACTCAGTGAGCTGTGAGCTCTGACACCTTACCAGCCCCCTGCCATTTAAAAGAATGAGGGGTTTTTTTCGTTCCACTGAATGATTCTAGTTGCAAGCGATTAAATGTAGAAAATTTGCATTATCAATAATACACAGACCTTTAATTACGCACACACACACACACACACTGAGAGAAAGAGTTTCTAAGGAGCAGGTTTTCTTTTTTAAAGTGGTTGTCTGAGGTTTCTGAACATCTTTCTTTGAAGTTTTTCTTTGAACATTTGCTCATTTCAATATAGTCCTTGTACCTGGACATTTTCAGAGGAGTTTTTTTTTTTTTTTAAACACTGACTTATGAATCATTCAAGCATGAAAAAGACATCTTATTCAAGGGATAGACCAGTGTTGTAGCTACGTGTACAGACAATCTAGCAAAGAATTGATTATAAATTGTATCTTTAGGCATTTTGTTACTAACAGCTTAATTTGTTCCCACGTCTTTTCAAAGATAACAGCTTTGAAAAGGTAAAATAGTATTTCTCCACCAACAAGATGGTCCCCAAAGACTTATTAACACAACACTTGACATATTTATTATTTAATGGTGTGCAGTGTGTCCATAAACAAATGATACTGGACAAGAGAAGGACAAAAGAAGCATCAGGCCTAAAAAAAACAAAAAACACACAAACAAAAAAAACCTACCCCACACCAAATGAACATTATCTGAAAGAATAATGTCTTAAAGAAATAGGAAAAGCAAAGACCTCACGCAGGACCTGAGAGATGAATCTGGCCTTTCAGTTAATCCAGGAATGGAACCGGGAAGAAAAGGCTGAGATATGCCAAACCACACATTAGCTGGACTGGAAAGCAGTGATAACAAGTCTTCTGCAGTGATAAATCCAAATATGAAAGTTTTGGTTCAAATAACTGTCGGTTTGTATGTAAGGTCAGACAACAGTGAGTGTACATGAGCGCCAGGCTTCTTTTACCCAACACAGTACTGTATCCAAGTAAAGTACTGACTTGGCTATTAACCTACTGACCTACAGAAGTTGGACCACAGCTACTGTAATTCAATAATAATTAGTAAGATGGTGACAGGCCAATCAAAGCGAAGACATGCTTAGGTGGGGGGGGGGGGACAAACAAACAAACACTAAGCAGCATCGAGACTCAGTTAGATGGAGCTGTTTTCCTCTCGCTGCCGCTCACATTTGCGCTCTCCGTCGGTTTCCACCCGCATCTGGCCTGTTCCACTTCCACAGCCCACAGTGCTGAAAGTAGGCCATCCTCCTCTGGCCGTTACTCTGCGTGTGTTGCGTCTGACGTCAGAGCGTCAGCTGGCCGAATGTTTACATCCAGCAGTGATGTGTTTCTGACTGGATTCCCCACCAACAAAAGGCTGAGAACAAGGAAAAGCGCAGAGACAGACAATATCAGGCGGCGTTAATAAGAGGTACACGCTTCAGCTGGTCCGTGTTGTGCGCGGAGGCGCGCTGTGTGCCTGCAGACCAGCAGCAGCTCGCTGGGCTCTTTCTTTTCTCGATTTTCCTGATCTTCCACCGAAGATAAGAATGCAGTTGTGTTTCCGTTTGTGCTGACCTTGTCGTTGCATGGAGGTTTGTTACGAATGCATTGTGCTGTTGTTATGCTTTAGGCTGGGTGATTATTGGCTCCACAAAGCTCAATTTATTTATTTATTTCGAAACTGGATCACCTGAGTGGCGCAAATAGCACCGCAGCACAGCAGCGTGCAGACGGGGTATGAGAGCTGCCAGAGTTGGAGGTCCCGGCCAGAGCCGGACTTTAGACTCGACGCGAAAAGCGTTTTTAGAAAGGAAAGGGCGTGTTAGCTGATTCACTAAATCAGGAAATAAATAGCGAAGCTCAGATGGCAGTGTTTGGCAGGAAGCGTGTACCCTACTAGCCTACTAAACCACCAATGACCGGCAGCGCCCTGCTGTGGTCATTTGTGTCCACAGTCCAAAACAAAACAAAGCCAATCAAAAGAAAAAAAACGAAGAAGAAAAAGGCGGGTGACCATACTCACAGGGGCATAGACCCCTGCTGTATGCCGAAAAACGAGGCACAAACCTCGCTCTTCTCCCCGCAAGAATTCATGTTCCTTTAGGGCTTGACCACCTGACACTTTTTTTAAAACAGTGCATCCTCTGTTATTTAAATGCGCTCAGCCCTTTCTTCTTTTATAGCCTGATGAGGGTGTCCAACATTTGGCACACAGTGCAGTGATCTCTGTCCTTTGGCACTTCCCTCTGGTGTTGTTTGCGGTCACATCCTGCTGCTAAAAGCTACACCTAACCTTCTTACTGTAGTTTGATTACGTAATTGGTGCTGAAAGTCTCCCTTGGAAACTTTCACTACTACTTTGTGCTATTAAATTGATCCGGGAGTTGATCCAAAATGCGTACTGTTGAAGTGAAAACAAAGGAAAAAGTTTAAATACCACTCTGCTGCAATGTAATAATTCAGTTCTTTTTTAAAAATCTATATAGCACCAAATCACAACAGCAATTGCCTCAAGGTCCTTTATATTGTATGGTAAAGAGTCTACACAAGGGAGCAAGCAACTTGGTAATACTAAGAAGGAAAAAGTCCCTTTTCACAGGAAGAAACCTCCAGCAGAACCAGGCTCAGGGAGGGGCAGCCATCTGCTGCAAAATGAAAGTAGTCTGCCTGAACAATCTTGCAGAAAA
Source organism: Pelvicachromis taeniatus (assembly GCA_015108175.1). Taxonomy (NCBI): domain Eukaryota; kingdom Metazoa; phylum Chordata; class Actinopteri; order Cichliformes; family Cichlidae; genus Pelvicachromis; species Pelvicachromis taeniatus. Next base: position 28,701 of record VURO01049765.1, on the reverse strand, counting down.
GTAGAATGATTGAAGTCTAAATAATCAAAACATAAGCCAAAATAAAAGCCAGAAGCACTTTCTTATCAAAGTGACCATTTAACATGAGAGTCTGTGGGTATTGACTCACTTTTAAAGTTAACCCTAAGAAGGCATTTTCGCACTTCTGTGTTTACTCACGTTTTAGCCATGCAGGTTGATAATCACCTCCCATATTAACTTCATGTACTTCAGTTCACGAAAATGAATCGATGAAGCTAGCTTTACCTAGAAAAAGAATTGTATTATATTGGTAAAATATAATTTATTCTGCCTCTTTGTTGAGCAAAAACTTGATGGCATTTGTCTACATGTAAATTAAAGTGAATGTTTTTTTGTTTTTTTTAGTTTTTTCAGTATAAGATAGCCCGCTAACCTGTTTATCTTTATTTGTCTGTGACAGATTAGTTTTGGAACCTACTTTCATATTTTATTATTTCTTGTTGTTTAATTTCATTTAAATTGCTAAGGAAAGCAGCCTTTCCCTGGACTGTAGAATCCTGTCCTAATGCCTTTTATTTGTTTCCGATTTTTTTCCCCAAGCATGAGGGTTGTGGAGTTGACACTTTGTGTTAATAAAAGAACTAAGACAGTGTCATTTGGAAACTTTTAAAGGGTGTAAACCTCTGGTGTGAGAGAGCACCAACCTAGAAGTCCTCCATTAATGAATGAACTTAAAAAGCCACTGAAAATGAAAGACTTAAAAAACAAACAATACAAGCATGAACAGCTACTGGAACTGTGTCTCAAAGTGAAACCGTGCCTTGTCATCTGGTCTTCAGTCAGGATGGGTGGAGCTGTGAGTGCTGGTGAGGACAACGATGACTTGATTGACAACCTTAAGGAGGCTTACTACATCCGCTCAGACCTGGTGGAGCGAGCTTTCCGAGCAATCGACCGTGCTGACTATTACCTGGATGAATACCGGGATAACGCATATAAGGTCAGCACAGTGAAAGTGTGTGGAATCAGCCAATAGGGGTCCAAGTTGGTAAATGTACTATGTGCTATTGTGGCCTTTAGGATCTGGCATGGCGACATGGAAACATCCACCTATCTGCTCCGTGTATTTACTCGGAAGTGATGGAGGCTTTGGATCTCCATCCTGGACTCTCCTTCCTCAACCTTGGCAGTGGGACGGGCTACCTTAGCACCATGGTCGGCCTCATTCTGGGTACGCACCATACGATGTAGCTCCACACTGAAATTTAACTCTTTTTGTTCCCAGCTTATATACTGTGCTTATTATATACAAGTACGCCAAATTAGCTATTCGCAGTTAATGCTTTCAGGAAATGATGCTTTCCCAGCTGTGGTACACCCCACTCAGGAAGGATAGCCTTGTAATTGGCTGCAAACTGAACAATTTTGAAGGCTATCAGATAATCTAGGCCTACTATTTGTTGGGGTTCCTCTATGTTATTGTACAGTCTTTAACCTACAACATAAAGCACCTTAAGACAACTGTTGCTGTGATTTAGAGATATATAAATAAAATTGAATTAAATATTCTTGAAGTTGATTAGAAACTGTTCTGTGCTGACTGTTACAGGTCCCTTTGGAGTGAATCACGGCATAGAATTACACGCAGATGTGATTGAGTACGCCTACCAGAAGCTCGACTCCTTCATTAAAACCAGCGATAGTTTTGACAAGTAGGTCTCCTGACTTGTCAGCAGCATTTTCTTTTTTGTCTCCTCCATGGCGTGTTGTGCATTGCTGCTCTCTCACTTCAGATTTGAGTTCTGTGAGCCATCCTTCGTGGTCGGAAACTGCTTGGAGATCCCTCCAGAGAGCCGTCAGTATGACAGGGTGTACTGCGGGGCAGGCGTGCAGAAAGAGCATGAGGATTATATGAAGAACCTGCTCAAGGTGGGGGGCATCCTGGTGATGCCTCTTGAGGAAAAGGTTTGTGGTCTCCATGGTATTTTATATGACTTTTTGATATGTGTGTAATTGTGTCTGGAGCTAGGGCTGTGCGATATGATAATATATATCGGATGGCGAAATGAAAACATCTACTGTTCCGTATTATACGCTATGGTTTGTTTCGTGGTGTCACAAAATACACAGTTTACGGCAATATTTCATCGTTTGGATGGTCACTGTGTGGATGCAGGCACAGAGAATATCAGCAGAAAGAGTATGGAGAGAGTTTACTGATGAGAAGCAAAAAAGAGCCGTCAAGTGCTCAAAATAAATCTCAGACTCAAACGCTAGAACGGGCTTTTCCCCGCAGCATGCCGTGTAATAAATAAAAAGAAAATGGCGGCTGTTACAACTTATATCTAAAAATATATAGTTTCATGCATCGGTCAAAACACTCACCCAGCTGAGAAAAGTTGAGTTGCCCGAGATTCACAGAATTGACAGCAAAAGCAGTATTTTGTGATATATATGGTTATTGGGATGATACATGTTTATATCAAGATATGAGATTTTGGTCATATCATCCTATCTGGAACTATGTCTGCAAATATTCAAGAGATAATCTCTATAAATAAATATCTGCATATAGTAACGTCAACCTAGCTTTTGGAACCACAGTGGTGATTAGCGGAACTGCAGTTTTTGGCGCACAAACTGATAGTACGAACTCTAAATATAAAGAACCTTCATGTTACTGAATTTAATCAGATGAAAAATGTTTTATGCAGTTAACCAAGATCACTCGAACGGGACTGAACAGCTGGGAGACCAAGAAGATCATCTCCGTGTCCTTCGCCCCTCTGGTGCTACCCAAACACAGCACCAACAGCAAACCCAAGACTGTCCCACTACGTGAGTGTCATTTGTCCTTCTCTTATTTCTTGACGTTTTCATTTCCCCGATGTTGACTTGCCATTCTCAACATTTCAGCCAAGTTTGAGGTGCGATCATTACAGGAACTGGCTCGTATCTGCATCCGCCACACCCTCAGAGTGACCACGGATGGAGGAGACAGCCAATCCCGTGGCCGAGGTTCCTCGTTCAGCGTTGGCCGGGGCCTGGCGGTGGCAGGGCTCCATAAGTATGGGCCTCGCTTCAAACGCAGGAGGGTCCACCGGCGCCACTGCAACGCCCTTGTCCTGGCCACCCGCCAGGTGGTAGCCAGCAGTGGGATTGGTTCCGCTTCCCTGGACAACAACAACAACCAGGGGACACAAGGAGCAGAGGAAGAGGAGGAGGCAGGAGAGAGGGAGGCAAGGCAGCAGATGAGAGGGGGCAGGAGGGTCGGGCGGGGATCTGGAGGCAGGGCAGTCGTGGTAGAGGAGGAGGAGACAGTGGAGGAGGAGGATGAAGAAGAGGAGCAGGAAGAGGAAGAAGAGAAGGAGACGGGCGAGCTGCTCCGACCCCAGCCCGCCATGAATGTCCTGAGAGAAAGGATCCTGGGCCTGCCGCTACCTGAGCCTCTGAAGATGTACCTGCTGTACTACAGAGAGAAATGAGCTGCAGCCAGGTCCCGAGTCAGAGCCCAGAGCTGGAATCCTGCAGGGGCTAAAGCCTCTGTTCCAATCCCACCAACTCCTGTAAAGGCAGGACGATACACCTTACTGACCCCAAGCTCCGTCATGGGTCTGTTCCTCTATTTCTCTCTCTTACCTGCCCTCATCCTCTCCGTCATCCATCCTGTTTCTGCTCCCTCTTTATCCCGCTGCTCTTTACTTGAGTCATTTTCTGGTGCTGTGAAGAGTCAGCTCCGTATGTCCAGGGGAGGGGGAGGGAGGGTTTTCAATATGTAAACGTTGGACCTCCTTTGGGGTGCAAAAAGACAGAAATTGGTATGAAATAAACCATTTATGAATTGGCTCTGCAGCTCTAATATTAGAAACAGCAGTTTAACAGTTCACTTTTCCCTGAGTACATAGCTGGTACAGAGGCAGCTTAGTGGCACTGGGAGAAGCTGCAGTCACCGGCTAAACAAGACAACCCAAGATCAAAGAGAGATCGGTTTAGCCACAGTCTGGAACTGATTACAGCTGGAGAGTACAGAATGATGGCGTGGAAGCCAGTGTGTCCACAAGCAGCTGTTATCATCTCACTGGGATGATGTCATTTTACTAAAGAAGATGCAGATTAAAGGGTATGAGAACTAAATAGATTTTCTTTGGTGATGTTGTAGCTATAGCAGACAACCGCAAGATGATAGCATGGCAGGTTTCTCCAAATAAAATGGGAGCTGTGCCTTTAGCCCCCAGTCCTTGATGTAATTTTAGTCCTTAAAGGATAATTGTGGTTTATTTGTGTCTGTTGTGTCTCGACACTAAAAGAGATGATCTAAGAGCCATTTCATCTGCTGTTAATCCCAGTGTACAGAGAGTGGGCTGCTGCAGAGGATGCTGGTCAGCTACTAGCTTTTTTTACACCTGCTTCTAGAAAAAAGCCTATATATTAAATGAAAACACAACATTGAAATTGTACTTGTCTTTTTTTTTTTTTTAACAGGGAAGCTGGTATTAGCCTTCTGCTAATACGTGCTAATTGGTCAGCTGAGCGTTTCTGACATGCTTCCTTGATGGATTCAAATGTTTACAAATGACAAGTACATGCTAGAAGTGAAGGTCTGGGCTAAGCATACAGCTACCTGTGTTGGCACACCTTTCAGTCATATCAAACTTTGAGCCCTCACTTAAATTTTCCACCTAAAGAGGTTACTGCTTTGAGGAATCCATAGAACTACAATAACCAGGGGAGCACAGCATATATAAATAAAACCAGAATTACCCTTTAAATGACCTTCTTTATAAGGCTGAGGCTCGGTCACCGTTTCCCTGTTTTATGAGCATAGTTGATGATCTAGTGGGCTGAGTATTCCTTTATTTTTTCTTCTTTCTTTCCTACGCATACGTTTCATCAATTTGTCTTCGTCTCCTTGGAGATTAAGTCTCACATGTGCATCCAAAGGGCAGTCTCACTGTTTTTCCTCTGCATCCCATTAACCAAAAGAGAGTGACCATAAAAGAACACATATACTAATATTCCATCGTACATAAATAAACCAGCATGATAAAAACACACAAGTAATTATTCTGATGATTGGGTGTGTGCTGTCATGTTCCTTGTAATATTTAGGTTGTTTTTAATTATTAATTTTCTGAGACTTGAAGTGGTGTGTATGTATGAAACTGTTACTTTTTTGTGAATCATAAGAAAAAGCAACTTTAAACAGGTACTTTAAAATAGAAGATACTTCTTTTAATTCCCATTTTCCCCACTGTGGACTCTAGTTTGATGGGCATTATTCCTTTGTACTTTACGCTTCCTTCTGTGCCAAACTTTAGTTGCATGGACTCAAATCTGGAGTGGGACCAGCAGATCAACAGCAAGTCACTCATCACAAGAAAAAAAAAAAAAGAAAATTTCTAAAACCACACCACTACCACTGTTTCTCCCATTTGAAAGTTTGTATTGGAAGAATCCGTTTTGAAGCACAAAGCAATGCAGAAGCCACTCTGCATCAGTTGTGCAGTGTATCAGATAACTCATGGATGTGACCACAGTAACGGGAATCAGAGAAAATTATTCCTTCTGAGTGTAACATCGCGCTTCACTGTGATTTTTGTTCTACTGCTTGATCTACTTTTGGGTACTGTATGTGCACCATTCCTTAATCCAATACAAATACCATTCTGCTGTGCTGTTGTATGTGATCGCACACTTTTTTTTTCTCATTTTCCTAAAGATCACATTTTGGTGAGACTGACTTGCTTGTTTTTCTGAGTTGAGCTGTGTTATGGATTTGCAGATAATAAAGTTCATTATACAAAAGTTGACAGTATCTTGTGGTTTTATCGGGTGAGGTATTGAGCTTTTTTTTTTTTTTTTAGACAATGAATGTGAAATATGACTATAATCCCAGAGATAAGAGGTTTGCAAATATATGACTTCAAAGGCGACATGCTAATTTATTGGCCAACTTCTACATTGGTGGATTCCACAAGAGCGGCTGTGCATTATTCACATGTAAAAAAAAAATATCCTCATTTGCACTGAGGAAAAGAGGTCACAGCTTTTAATTTAGGCGTTTTCAGTCCCTTTGCTACAAAATTACACATGTAAGCGCCTATCCATGCAGTCTGCCGTTACAAACATTGAAAGAGTGCGTTTTTCTAAGAGCTGTCAGTGGTATTACTGCAAAGTGGAAGCGCACAGCAATCCCAGAAACTTTGGAATCACAGTCCACATAAAGTTACAGAGCAGAATCACTGAGTTCTGAGGCTTATAGTGTGGAAAGGTCAGCAGTGGTCTGCTAACTCAAAAACTGCAGTTCCACGCCTCCTCTGTAGTTAACATAAAAACTGTTAGCCTAATGACATGACTTTCCATGGCCGGAGTAATGCGTAGGAGACCTCGTACTGTCGTCTATATAGTGAATCGGGTGAGGTATTGAGCTTCTTCTGATTAACACACGCACGCACACACACACACACGCATGTGAGTGAATGAAAGAAAATACAGAAAAGTAGAGGGAAGGGTAGGTCCTAATGAGTAAGATCAGACATTCCCTCAAAGACACACCACAGTACTCCCATCATTTTTTCTTTATTAATGGAAAGACACTAAACAAGTAGAAGACATAGCCAAGTCAGATACATAAGTGCACCAGCAGAATCGTCATATGGCTACAATGACAGCATGGACAAATTGGGCACAAACAGTCTGGAGTTTGGATCCAGTGATGTAGCTAAGTGATACAAGATTATTCAATTAAATTATACATTCACATTTTGCTCACTAAATTTCTATGACCGATGAATACAGTCACAACCAAAACATGTTACTCAAGCGTGCTAAAATCATGCGTATACAACATTTCAATGTTAGCTCTTATTTTAATATTCATGTTTGTGAAGTACAACTTACAGCTAATGTGCCAATACTGAACTGTGACTCTCTCTTCTATGTGTAAGGAGTCTCTGCACAGGCAACAAGACTCGTGCTTTCAGCATCCGTGTGGAAAACTCAGCAACTAAGTGGGGAAAAAAAGCCTGTACTGCCGAATATAAAAGACACATACTATATATGATGCAAAATAAAATAACATCTCAACATTAAATTACAGAGCTCCAAAAATAAAACAACAACAATCTATTTTCAAGAAAAAAAAAAAAAGAATAAAAAATTATATCTACATCTGTATATAAAAACATAGGATTGTAATAAGTTAGATTTTTTTTCAATATGGAAACTCATGTTTGTCTTACAGATTTAAAAGTGACTAAGGATTGCCTTTAAACAAGTTATATTCATTACAGTATCTAAATAGATATGCAGGCATGGGTCAAACAGCAGAGAGATCCTTGAGGTAACCCTGTGAGGTCCTCACAGACCCCAACTTCAACTCAACTTAGAAAGAAAAAAAAAAAGGTTTTGGCATAAATGTAAATACGTGACAGTTACAAGTTTTTTTCCTTGTTTGCTCCCCGATTGCCACGACTTAGGAGAACAATTTTCAAAAAACACATATCCCTATTGAACAGCGGTAGGGTTAGGACTACTTTGACCTCACAGGGATAGTTAAAGACATAGTCCTAATGGGTGACAAAGTCTTCAACACACGAAGTATTTTAAAAGATTTCATTTGCCACTTGACCCACGCTTGCTGAAATGTCACAGTGGGTTGGAAAACCCTGCATGGTAGCAGCGAGCAGAGAGCGCACCCCTTCATAGTAAAGAGTATGGGGAACAGAGAGCAGCAGAGATGCAGGCTGAACCATGAAGGTTAAAACTGCATATTGTCCACTGGAGGCAAATATGGAATGGTTTGTGCATTCAGATCCATTGGAGTCTGCAGGGTTTTAATGTTCTTTTACACTCGGACCAATACCAAGGTAGATAAAAATTGCAAGGACAATATGTTGACCTTTCATTTGCACCACCTTTGCAGTGGTGCTTATCCAAAAGATCCATCACATAGTTTGAGCACCTGACTGAACTTCATGCTCTTAACAATTTTCTGATCCTGGAATGAATTTGTCGACGGGCCGATGAAGACTGGGAGGTGTGTGTGTGTGCACAGCTCAAATGAAGGAGCAGAGACTGAGGATGCAGATTAAGGCACCGTGGAACCCTGACAAATCTGAGGCACATTCCAGGACAGTACCTTTGACGTGGCCCAGGCTGTAGTTCAAGCTGATCTCTGGCCTGATGGTATGTTGGCCAACTGCTATGTCATGCAACCTAGAAAGTGTCCACAGAGGGTAAATGTGTCAGGCTCTCCCCCCATGTTCCCCACCTCCCTTGTGTGTCTCAGGAAGAACAGCAGCATCTACTGATTACAGCAACTCGTGACTGAGACCAGATCTGGAGCATGCTTTACTTCCTGGCCTGCACACTTGCAATCATACAGACTTAAAGAAATAGCCCACCATTTGAGAAAGCTTGTTTATGTGTTACAGTGAAATCACACGCTGAAACTAAGAAGCTTAGTTTGGCTCAGCTAAAGAACAAAAACAGTTCTTAGCTACTCAGTCATAATTTCAGCATATGTCGTGTATATTTTTTCCAATACATATTTCATTTGAAATGTGTTGGTGCTCATTTAGAAATGTGCCATCACATAGTTTGAGCATCGTATTAGTAAACCTTTCAGCACCGTCTACAGCACATGCAGCATCATAGTTGGAGGATGCAGATTCTTCATGGTAAGTTACCAACTAGCTTGTGAATTATCACGATGTAAAGTTAGCCACAGTATGGCAAAGGTACTGTGGCATTGCATTACAAGTGAAATGTAACTATTTAATAACTTTACAAGCGATGTTATTGGATTTGATTACTTCCCTAAACGGTGCTGACTGGGTAACAAAGCAAAAGGCATTTTGGTGAGCTCCTAATCAAAAGCTCTTTTTGGCTTGAGAATTCACCTTGACTTATAACGTACTTGTTCTTATTGCTTTTGTGTTGTGCTAACCTAGATTTGAGACAGCATACAGAAGATGACCGATATTCACGATGTACTGAGTAATGTCCATTATGTTGACTGGATTTACCAAAAACAATTTAATGTTTTTGTAAACTCTTTGTAAACACCAAGATTTTAATTAGTAATTGTGATAGAATATCATGCATCATTTTCTCTCTAACTGATTAGCTTATGGTTTATTATTTAGTTTATTATAATTTATTAAGCAGATTCTATGTCTGTTTTTGCATAGTTTGGCCTTTTCAGCTGAGCTGACATAGTGTCTATTAAAAATTCACTATGAGAATTTTTGAAATTGGATTTTTTTTCCCACCCTATGGCAGCTTCACCAGCTACGTCTAAAGCTGATCACTTTCTGCTTCACACTACAGCATAAAGGTGGTAAAAGCTCTTATTGCTTCTCTTTTGTAAGTGTATTTATCAAAATGTGCAACTATTCCTTTAAGACTGAAACCAACACATGCAGCCACACACAAACACCATTAAAGTTGTGGACAAAAATAGCACAATATGAAATAAAGAGACATGCAGCCAAATGTACAACACCACATTCACACACAACTATGGTTAGTGCTATGTTCAACAGAGCTCTCAGCCACCCCCCACCCTCCCCTACATGTCACACTTACAGTAACATGGAGGACACCTAACACACAGATGGTGGTGTGGAAGATGAAGTAGTGCAAGGGAAGGTTAAAGCCCACCTTCACTTTTTTCTGTACATTACGAACATTGTGATGTGTCTATATATGTGAAAAAATGACTGATATTCCTCAATAACTAGGGAACTGTAAGAGCAGTGTAGTATAATGTGAGTGTTCATGCGCAGCTGCTATTGTCTTGTTGTATTCAAGCGATCAGTTAATAGTGGTGTAGTTAAAAACTAAAAAGCAGCATTAGCCTTTTGTTTCAAAGATTCTGCAGTCTGGACACGGATCAACAGATAAATAATACCCATCCTCTAAAGGTCAATCCCAATATGGATAGGCGCAAAACAGAGGATGGCAGGCAGTGACAGCAGCAGTACGAACCATCACTTTGGCACCAGGCCACGGCATCGTGGGTAAACAGGGGGTCCTGGGCTGGAGGGGCTGTAAGGAGAGGTCGGGGTACTCGACTTCT
>VURO01049765.1:0-18636 GCA_015108175.1 Pelvicachromis taeniatus | reverse complement strand
CAGCCGGAAAAGGGTGGAGTGCCCACTCCGGGTCAGGGACGAGTCCTTGCCCCAAGTGGAGGAGTTTAAGTATCTCGGGGTCTTGTTCACGAGCGATGGGAGAAGGGAGCGGGAGATCGACAGACGGATCGGTGCTGCGGCTGCAGTAATGCGGACGCTGCATCGGTCTGTTGTGGTGAAGAGAGAGCTGAGTGTAAAAGCCAAGCTCTCAATTTACATCTACATCCCTACCCTCACCTATGGTCACGAGCTGTGGGTAGTGACCGAAAGAACGAGATCGCGGATACAAGCGGCGGAAATGGGCTTCCTCCGAAGGGTGGCTGGACTCTCCCTTAGAGATAGGGTGAGAAGTTCGGCCATCCGGGAGGAGGGGTGGCTTTAGCTCAGGTGGTAGAGCAGGTCATCTACTGATCGGAAGGTTGGTGATCCCTGGCTCCCCCAGTCTGCATGCCAAATATCCTTGGGCAAGATATTAACCCCAAGTTGCTCTCCGATGCATCCGTCGGAGTATTAGTTAGAGCACTAAAAGTACATTTAAAAAGTGCTGTGTGAATGGGTGTGATTGGGTGAATGTGGGTGTTGTATAGAGCGCTTTGAGTACTCCGGGAGAGTAGAAAAGCGCTATATAAGAATCAGTCCATTTACCATTACCATTTAGCTCAGAGTAGAGCCGCTGCTCCTCCGCATCGAAAGGAGCCAGTTAAGGTGGTTCGGGCATCTGATAAGGATGCCTCCTGGACGCCTCCTGGTTGAGGTGTTCCGGGCATGTCCCACCGGGAGGAGGCCCCGGGGCAGACCCAGGACACGCTGGAGAGATTATATCTCTGGGCTGGCCTGGGAACGCCTTGGTGTTCCCCCGGATGAGCTGGAGGAGGTGGCTGGGGAGAGGGAGGTCTGGGCTTCTCTGCTTGGGCTGCTGCCTCCGCGACCCGGCCCCGGATAAGCGGAGGAAGATGGATGGATGGATGGACCTTCTAATGATTCTGCCTAGGGGAAGTACTGTATGTACACAGAATTCGTCTTAGCCACCCATCATCCATAATTAACCTTAGTGTCTGAGGAGTACTCTCCATTTATATAAACAAACTGGAGTCTATTAACTAAATATGATTCAGACCACTGCATGCAGTACCTTTAATATCGACAGCATGTTTATAGCTCTGTAATGAAACACTGTGCGGGCAGTATCAAACGCTGCACTGAGGCCTAACATAAAGAGGAGTCCACTGTCAGAGAGACGATCACTGTAACATTCACCAATGTTGTTTCTGTACTGTGCCATGTGTCTAGGGCTTCTCTGTCTTTTTTTGTATTGTTTGGTTTTTTACAGAGTAACATATTTTTGTCTTTTTCCAGGCAAAATGAAGATCCTCTAAATTAGTGACACACCATTTGGTGTCCAGCTCACAGGTTATCAGGGTGCATGTTTGTCACTTATACCAGGGAGTCAAGAACTTCGGATTTGGGTCTTTCTTGTGCGGAGGAGTCAGACTCACTGAAGAGTCAGGCAGTGAAGGTTTGACCACAAGAACTAAAGTTCAGGTTGTTGTTCTGCACTGTGGTGGCACATGGCACTGAACACAACAGCAGAGGAATTACATGCTAATGCATTAATTTGAATAACATTTCTCTGTGACTTTGGCCACAGATTATTCCTCTTAAGCGATTTTTTTTTCTCCATTTGAGTTTTGCATGTGAGGGTACCTACAGCTCTTTCACATCCAGCACATCCATATTTGCAAACAAGTTTGCGGTTTCCCCCAGCACAATCTCAAGAATGCTGATGAGGTGCCACATGAGAAGAGCTGGATCAGCAGGACATTGACCCAGCAGCATGACTGATAGCTACCAGTCTGTCTAATCATGAAGGTCCTGAAACGCTGTTCCACATCCTTCAGCCTATTTTATCCCCTAATTATAATAAAATCATAATCAGTTTAGTGACAGCACAGTTATAGATTCAGACTCATATTGCAGTTTATAGATGAGAAGAACACTGAAATTTTGATCACTTCACACACTTTTCACATTAAACCTGCTAAGTCAGACTGAGGGAAGGAGGGATATCTCTGATATCTCTGATATCTGATAATATTTCTTTCTGACACTCAGAAAAAACATTTACAAAATGTTTTATTCAGTATAACTCGAAATGAGTGACTGAGTCTCAGGAAAGTGTTTACAGAGGTCAGGGCAGATGGTTGCCCCAGGCGACTGTAACAAAACTGCCGGTTTTAAAGCACTTCTGTTTCAGAACAGGAACATAGATTCTTCTGTTATACTGAGCATGTCTGAAATGCAAGTTGAGTCATCTCAAAAACATGACCAACTGAAGGCTGCCAACAACAGCAGTTTTTTCAGTTTGTTATAGACTAAAGTAGATATAAGCCTTTAGTTCAAAGCCAATGTGAAGTCTTATTGAAACACATTTGAACTATTAAAATCCAGAGTTTTAAAATCTTGCCACATGCACATTTCATGAAAACTGACAGTTTTTCTTTTTAAGACTCACGGTCCACTTTTTTTTTTTTTTTAACACTTTATTTGTAGTTTACAAATTATCATACAGAACATTCATATTTTACATATAACCACACAAAAAAACAATCCCCACAAACCATAAAGACAGACAATACCACGAATAAACAAACAAACAAACACAAACAAACAAAAAAAGTGCACCTCTTATTTATTTTCTCATGACTATTCTAGGGCAGACAAAAACACTCAAAGCTTCAAGTCCAGACGAGGTAAATTGTTGACATATGTTATCAGAGGGTCCCAGGTTGTGTGGAATTTGCTAGGGGATCCGTTGAGAGTACATCTAATTTTCTCCAATTTAGCATTTTGCATGACATCCCTTAACCAGTGGTGGTGTGATGGGGCAGCAGGAGACTTCCATTTAAATAAGATCAGGCGTCTCGCTAATAGCGACGAGAAGGCAATAACCATCAGGGGGCAGGGGGAGCAGCAGTCCCAGAGAGACAACCAAAAATTGCCACCAAAGGGGAAGGCGAGATCTTATAGACATAGGCTTCAGAGATGACTTCAAAAAAGGATAACCAAAAAGGAGCAAAGACTCACGGTCCACTTTAAGCTAAAAAGCCACATCTACATCCATCTATGTATAGACATACATCTATAGACAATGTTGAATCACCAATCGATAGAATATGCATGACTTTGGATTGGACAGGGGAAGCATGCAAGTTCCACACGGAAACCTAGATCCTTCATGCTGTGGGGCAACAAAAAGAAAGTAGCTCATGCTCATGTGTTGATTCAGCAGGAAGCACTAAGGGACGATGGATGTCTGAAAACAACACACATCGCCTGAGAGCTTTACTGTTATTACTTAATTGATTTAAGATAATTGCATTATTGCTTAATTTTGTATTATCCGTTGCATAAATAAACAAAGCTATGACAAGAAATGAATGTAAACTGGTGTATAAAATAATCACCAGACTGCAGGAAATGAAGTGTCTGTCTGCTCAGAAATAACCCCCTGGCCACATCCATGCCCTCCCCCCTACATGCAATCAAAACCTATGTCTCGCCTTTCTGTTTCATTTCCAGGTTTCTGATCATATTCAGTTGTTTATAGTACTGACATATAAAAAAATAAATCAACGCTGAACTCACTGTAGTTTTTTGTAAGAAATTAAATCAAATGGTGAATCACGTAATGCATGTAATCAGTGTGTGTGTGTGTGTGCCTCTGGTATAGTCATGTTTTATTTCTCAGGTTTTTCAGCATTACAAGTACTCGCTGTCGAGAATCCAAATAGCATTCTGGGTACTGCACACATAGTATTGCACACATTGTACCTAATGTTGCACCTGTGTCACAAATCTGTTTCAGTGCATATTGCACATTAACAGACAGGTGAGGTAGTGTTATAATAATGATAATAATGTAGACTTTATTGATCCCGTAGGAAATTAGTCTCTGCGTTTAACCCATTCACTCAGTGAAGCAGTGGGCAGCCACCAATCCAGCGCCCGGGGAGCAGTATGTGGGGGTCGGTACCGTGCTCAAGGGTACCTCAGGTTAGCCGTTGGGTGGGTTCGAACCGTCGACCTTCCGATCAAGGGGCGATCAAGTGGCGAGCCAGCCCGCCCTATATTTTAAGTGTTTTTTTTGTGTGTTGCCATCAGTCTGCCTGTGGCGGGAAGAAGCTGTTGAAAAACTTTGCTCTGTGTGTGATGATGCTGTCCGCTCTGTTGTGTCACAGCTGGATGGTGTGAGTCCCTGATAATTCCCTCTGCTCTTTTTCGGCAGTTGGAAGGAAGTTTTGTCCCTATGATCCTCTCCACAGTCTTTATGACTCTTTGCAGAGCCTTCCTCTCTGCCTGTGTGGTGTTCCCATACCAGACAGTGATGCCTGCGGTGAGGATGCTCTCTATCAGTCCTCTGTAGGCCTGGGTGAGAGGGCAATGGTTCATGTCGGCTTTCCTGAGCAGCTGAAGTAAATAAAGCTTTTTGCTGGTCTTTTTTCACTGGTGCTGTGAGTCCAGCTCAGGTCTGATGTAACCTGCAGTCCCAGGAATCTGTGGCCATTGGCCCTCTCCACCTCAGTCCCTTTGATGATAAGAGGCTGCAGGGGAGGGGGGGTACTTCCTGAGCTCCAGTATTACTTCTTTGGTCTTGTTCGTTTTGAGGATGAGGTCATTCTCCTCTCCATAGACAAGAACGTTGTCTACCAGGGTCCTGTAATCCAGACACCCCCCCGATGAGCCCAAGGATGGTGGTGTCATCAGCGTATTGAATGACGATGGAGTTGTCCTGAGTGGAGACACAGTCATAAGTGTACAGAGTGAAGAGTTTGGGGCTGAGGCAGTGCTGGAGATCCAGTGCTGACGGTGAGCTCAGCACGCGTCCTTCCATTCTCACCACCTGTCTGTGAGGAAGTCCAGAATCCAGTTGCAGGTGGGAGTCGGGATGCCGAGCTCTGTCAGCCACTCAATCAGCTTGCCCGGGCGGATGTTGTTGAAAGCAGAGTTGTAGTCCAGGAAGAGCATCCTGACATACGTTTTGCTGCTTTCCAGGTGTTGCAGAGTGTGGTGCAGGGCTATTGCTGTTGCATCATGGTGGGTGGCTGTAGCTCAGATGGTAGAGCGGGTCACCTCCTCACCGGAAGGTCGGTGGTTTGATCCCAGGCTCCTCAGGTCTACATTTTTTCTAGACACTTCATGACGACTGGTGTGCCACTGGCCTGAAGTCATTCAGGGCAGATGTGTCTGGTCTGTTGGGGACCAGTATAATGATGGAGGATTTAAAAATATGTGGGACTACTGCCTGGATAGTGACAGGTTGACGATATCAGTGTACACATGAGCTGGTTGTTCCCCACAGGCCTTCAAAACTCTGGGAGGAACTCCATTGGGTCCCACAGCCTTGTGGGGGGTTCACTTTCTTTAGCGCTACATTGTTGCAAATTAGGCAACACTACAGAAATCTGTTGACAGGGTGGTAATATTCACTTCTAATGTTTTAATTTTGGTCTATTTCTAATGTGACTACTGCACATTAGAAGTGGTGCAAAACAGAGGTTTGCAGGCAGTGACAGCAGCAGTAGAACCATCACTTTGGCACCAGGCCACGGCATCGTGGGTAAACAGGGGGTCCTGGGCTGGAGGGGCTGTATGGAGAGGTCGGGGTACTCGACTTCTTGCCTGTTCTTGGTCGACTAAGGGAGAGAAAAGATTGGCACAGGGTTAAACTCACTGATGGTGTGAAAACAAAAGGTTTGCTATGCTGTTTAGAGGGGCTGGTCATTTGGGTTAATCTGTCACATATTAAAGATTTGCTGAGTCCGTAATTTTTGTCTTTCAGGGTAAAATCATTTACTCTGAATGCAAATGCAAATTTGCTTTGGGGCGATAACTGGCTCCTGGTACTCTTCTGTGGTCCATATCCAGGATCATGATGTTTTCAGCCTGGAACAATGACACAGAATCACATTCATCTGGGAAAATTCAGCTGTATACAAATGGTGTCAGAAGATTTACACAAGTTGGGAAGATCTCTTAGAGACTTCTACAAACAGCTGCAGATCATCAGTTCAAACTCCAGTATGTAAGTATAGGTTTGACAAGATCTTGAAGAAGACCAGCTGTTTACAGTTATATCTTTATTTTAAACATGTTAAAAAAAAAACAACAACAAAAAAAACCAACAGAGATATAAAAAGAGACAAACAAACAAAGGAAAACAAGGAAAACAAAGCAACCACAACTACAAAAAACTTTCATGTTCCAAAAAAAGCAGGAAGAAGCAAAAGCTAAGAAGTTTAAGAACAGGAACAGGAACCACCATGGCTTGGGCCTACTGTGGAGAATATGATTTTATATAATGCATTACATTATGTTTAACAACCAGTAAAGTTTTACAATAAGCTCAATCTTAAACCTGTGCAGCAGCAACATTAATCTTTAAAATACTGGCAACTGCCATTGCTACGCCTCAGCCTCCTGCACCGTCTTGTTCTTTAGTTTTCGTATTCATAATCATCAGATATTCAGAAGGCTAACTCTGACCTCGGGTAGTCATCCAATTTGACTAATTGCATTCACAACATCTTCAGAAAATTTGACGTTTGATTCAAACTTCAAATCTGAGAGTGAGGTGAGTTACGATGCCCTGCGCTCCCATGCACAAACGTAGGTGCCCCCATCTATGGAGGACCACAAGAATCGAACTCTTGCTGTGAGGCAACAGTGCTAACCACCGTGCCAACGTGCTGCCCACATTAGAAACAAAAACTTTAAAAAATGATTTTTAAAATGTTTTTCATTAATCTAATTTCAAAAACCTCACTCTCTACTCTGTATGGCTGTAGTAACACCAAAGGCAATTGTTATGTTATTCATAGTAGTTAATAGTCACACTTATGTTATCATCCCATACTTTAAAATATGTGTTTCAGTCAAATTTCACCAATTTACTGGCTACATTGTTTCAATCGCATTGAACTTTTCTTCTAGTTTTAGTGTTTAATGCTTTTTTGATGCCTTGCTGACAGTTAACTGCGTGGCGGCATCATGACATGTCGATATACCCTAAGCGAGGCTCTTGATCACCACACTGATGAGGAATACAGAGACCAGGAAACTGACAGTGAGGATTGATTAGAGGAGTAACTGTCAGGAGCTGAAGACGGCACAGACCAAGAAATGACTGATGAGGAGGAATTCACTGATAACCGTCACAATTAAATCAAAGAATTGGAGCTTATCCTCACCTGAGAATCAAGAAGGGCTTTCAGCTGAAAATGTCTCAGGACCTACAAAGTATGCTGTATCCTGGACTGATGACAAATCCTGCTTGGAGCTGTTTATGGCTGTCCATCGAAACTATAGTGGTAAACTTGACCAACCTGGAGGGGAAACAAACTTACAAAGACATTTGAAAGGCTATAACCCAGAAGGGTGCGAAAGCATACACCAGTCTTTTGATTCTGAGTGGTGTGATTCTACCAGCAGTTTATGGGTCAGACAGTTTTTCAGGCCGCCATGTAATCCAAGAAGTTTAACATGTTACGGGTGATTCGCTTTGACAATAATGATACATGACCGTCATCGTCAATAAGACAAATAGCAGTGATCAAAGAGGTCTGGGACAAGTGTGCGGAGTGCTAAACTTCACAGTGGATGATCATCCAGTGGTTTTTAGGGAACACTCTCCTTTCAAACAGAATGTGCCAATCTACCAGTCTAAATATGACATAAGATAAGATAAGATAAGATAAGATAAGAAAAGATAAGATAAGATAAGATAAGATAAGATAAGATAAGATTAACCTTTATTCGTCCCGCAAGGGGAAATTTCTAAGGCTGCCAGATGATCCGGTGCCTACATGAGCACAGCCATCTGACCATACATACAACAGACATTGGGAAGACAGGTCAGAGAGGTACGAAACAACACTGAAAATACACAATACATCAGGATAGACGAGTTAAAAAGCTCCTCCCAGACTGAGCTCCTAGGAGCTCGTAGGCGAGCTCAGTCTGAGAACACAAAAAGACAGCTCAGCACAGAAAAGCACATAAATGGTCACATATTATAACATAAAAACACAGGACTTGCATCGGGGGGGGGGGGTGTTAGGATTTGACACATGTAGACAGCAGCTCATTCCTGCTGCCAGTCTTCCGGTGCTGGACAGATCCGTCTCCAACTTGGGTGGAAATAAGCGTTCAGAGGCGTCCTAGCCGCCATGCTTGTGTGGGGGTTTGAGCAGCACTAGCGACTTTCTTCAATTTACGATAATCCAGGACAAAGCCAGCTCCAATCAGCATTCGCCCTGTTACCATGGTTCCCAATAGGTTCCGAAAAAGTAAATGTCCTCAGTCTCCGAAGACAGTGCGGCTCTCCTGAGCCCGAGCTTCTCTTAGAGAAAGGGGGGGGGGTGTCCCTCACATTCAGTGGCCAGTTGATCAGATCCATAATTACTCTTTTAGGTTTTAGAGAACATAGTTGTGAGTCTCTTCAGGGTGAGAAATACAAATACACAAAAAACTAGACAAAAGACATGTGAAGCTGAGCAGGAGAGGAGAGGGAGAGGAGAGGGAGAGAAGTGCGACCGCCTCCGTCAAGAGCCAAAGAGGGAAAAAAAAAAAGATATAAATGACATAAAGATATGGGCAACCGCTGATGCCAGAACATTAAGCCTGGAACATGCAGGTTTATACTGACAAACCTGCAGACGGTGTTCCTCAAAAGAACATAAGATAATGTGAGCTGTGTCACAAGTAAGTGTAATTTTGGCATCATTTCCTTTTTTTTTCACAAATAAAATATTCCCAGTCACTTTTGACGGGGAACACAACAGGTGTTACTTTATTTTAAATCTATTAAAAATCAATGTTCTTGGTAACTTTGACCCAAAGTATTCTGTGATAAACAGCATATTATGTTTCATCTGATTATTTCTTATAGACAAAATAATGCAGAAATGATGTTTTTTAGAATTCAAATTCAAGCCATATAACCTCAGATCAATGAGACAAACAGGCCATAAATAACAAATAGCAGGTCAAAAATTGCAAGTTCACTTTAGGTTGATAAAGGAAAATCTAGCACAACAACTAATGATAATATGTCTATTATTATAGTTTTTATTATGAGTCTTAATGTAATATCCATTTTTGACCAAAAACACCAAATTGTCTGACATGAAATGAACACAAAATGAGGGTTAAAATCAGTGTCAACACTAGAGTGGTGCGATGGCTTGGTGTGCGCGCTGAGAGGCAAGCATCATCATTATTGTTCTCTCAGTAGGTTTGTTGCCACAGGCACCCCAGTAACTGCAGGGTAGCTTCAGCAGGGCTGCCATATAAATGACATGAGTCAATGCTCCCTTTCTCTACTGTATAAAATGACAGCCATCTTCAACATCAAATGTAAAAGGGTGTTATGTTGAGAGATGGTTGTTCAGTATGGTGAAAAAGCAGAAGCTAAATAGGGTGTTATCGCTGCTAACCTGTTGAGATGCTCTTTGCTATCAGTTTTTTTAGACGCTCCAATGAGACAGAAACAGTGATTGACTGGATGGATGATTAAAGTAGTACTCAGATACTAATCCAAACTAAGCGATACTAAAATGTATTACTCAGTATTGATACCAGCAGTGTTGCACACGTCCAGCTGCAAACCCACACAGCCCTCCCCTCATTAGCAGCTGATCCCATGAGCAGTAGCTGATATTCAAAAACACAGAACGGCACTTTATACAGTTTTTTAAAAACTAGCTAAAGCATCTGTTTCAACAACATTTAAGTATTGCACTGTTCTAAATGTTAACCTAACCAGTGTACACGTTAACGCTAACCATGTAACTGTTAGCTTTTAGTAACAATAGCCGTCTGATATCACCCTGAAGAGACTCATTAATTTGCTTTCTAAAACCTAAATTGAAACTATGGATTTGATCAGCTGGTCATTGAATGCGATGGACACCCTCTGCTCAACGAGGAGTCACGGCTCGGGAGAGCCTACTTGCCCCCACGGGACCTTCCCGGCTGGATACACGATGGATGGGTGGAAGAACTGGAGGATCCTGTGCCTGGCGGGACTGTCCATTGAGGACATTGACCTTTTCGGAACTTCATTGCTTTAATTCATGTGCTTTATGTTGCTGAGGTGTTTTTTTTTTACTGTACTCAAACTGGGCATCTGCCCAGTCTGATTAGAGTCTTTTCTCTCTCCTCCTGATCCTCTCATATTGTGTACCTCACTTTTCTACTAAACCACCTGTCCTGACCTGTCTCCCCAACGTGTAATGTATGTGTGGTCCGGATAGGTCCAATTTCGCTGCAGGAAACTGTAGTGACAAATAAGTCTTTCATCATCATCATCATCATATATCACTGTGGCACATGATAACACACACACACATATGATATGTTGTGTGGTTTCGTGTTCACTGAGGTGCTGATTCATCTAGCTTTGAAATTTGCTGCTATTACTAATTTAAAAGGTTAAACTGTGAGGAATTTTCTGTCTGCTTAAAAAGTGGTCAGTCTAGTCAATCATGCTAGTTAGCTGCCTGGTGAAAATAAGTTGATAGCATTATATCAAATGGCGGCCACATGCGGCCCAGAAGCAACCTCCGAGTGGCCCTGCCTGTGGTCCTGGCAGAGACGCAGAGAAAAACATATTTTTTGGAAATTCTATGGGCTCAAATTGTGGTCATAAATATTTTGTACTTGTAAATCAGGATTTGTATGTGTAAAAAGAATTTGTGCATGCGTAAAAAAACACAAAACTTGAGTGCAGAGTCTCACAGTCCACACACAAATCTTTTGTACGCATGCACAAATTCTTTTTACACATACAAATCCTGATTTACAAGTACAAAACATTTATGACCACAATCCAATCCAAATGTCAAATCTATGTCTTTAATTTGCAGTGAGTGTGCTGCGGTACTTAAAGATTACAATTTACGAAGGCACCACCATGACAAGCACCAGACTTTCTGCACAAACTTTCCAGATGGATCTCAGGAGAGCGCTGCAAAAGTACAGAGTTTAACTGCATCTTACAACCAGATGGTGAAGTCATGCAGGCCAAGAGAGAGCTGCAGCAGCGTCCCGTTGTGTTTGCTGGACTTTGGCAAAGAAGAAAAGCCTTTCACAGATTCTGAAACAGTGTATGCTGGCCGTGGTGGATGAGGCGATAAACGGCGAAAATTAGAGTGAGTGTGACATCTGCTATTAAAAACCCTGTCAGACAGTTCAAGTATTCGTAGGGTTGAAATTCTGGAATCAGATGTGTTTGAAATGCTGTTAGATGACCTGAAGAAAACTGATGTAATGTCCATCGCAGTACATGAGTCCACAGACAGAACTAGTAATGCATATATGTCCCTTTTTTCTGGCAAATGCTCCCAAGAGGAACTGCTTGGCTTACTTTTGTTAGATGGACACAACTAGCAAAATAATGTTTGACAGCTTTGGACAGCGTGATGGCTACAATTAATTTTATTTGCTCAACATATGCATGCTGCTCTCAGAAATGTCTGCTGAGCACCATGACCTGTGCAATGATGTCAGGTGGCTGACCGTGGCAGGGCATTGGTGCGTTTCTGTAATCTCAAAGAGGAGATCGCAACTTTTCTGTGCAACAGCAGACGAAAAAAAGCATAAACACACTTGAATCGCATAATGGACAACAGCTTTATGGCCGGTGTCAGCTTTCTGAGCGACATATTCAAACAGTGTAGCGAGGAATGCTCAGACCTCTACATTGGAAAGACCAAACAGCCACTTCATAAACGCATGGCACAACATAGAAGAGCCACCTCGACGGGACAAGACTCAGCTGTCCATCTGCATCTAAAGGACAAAGGTCACTCTTTGAGGACACCAGTGTTCACATGTTGGACTGAGAAGACAGATGGTTTGAAAGAGGAGTGAAAGAAGCCATCTATGTCCACTGTGAAGGACCATCTTTGAACAGAGGGCGGGGCTTGCGACACTAACTGTCTGCCATCTATAATCCCGTTTGAGACCCTTCCAAGACGCCTTAACGCCCACGCACATCCTGGACCTTCTGACCTCAAGAAATCACATGATAGGGTGGGGCTAGGTTTCACAATGAGTTCACCTGAAACCTTGGCTGATTGTGACCTACACCTGTTTTCACACCTTGGATCATG
The DNA here is from genome assembly GCA_015108175.1 of Pelvicachromis taeniatus. NCBI lineage: Eukaryota > Metazoa > Chordata > Actinopteri > Cichliformes > Cichlidae > Pelvicachromis > Pelvicachromis taeniatus. The sequence goes on along the minus strand of VURO01049765.1, from coordinate 6,463 downwards.
TGATTAAGTAGAGGATCATTAGGGGGTCCATGTCCCTCTTGGGCAGGGGGCACTCCCATAGGGCTTAAATCTGGGACTCGCCACCATTTGACCTCAGAACTGAAGAAGCTTCTCGGATGAGAGGTGAAACATCTTCAACCAACTTAAAGAAGTCCAGACGCTTTTCTTTCCAAACTCCTTAGACTACGATGACCTGGATGACCTCAATGTGGGACTACAAAGAAAAGGCAAAACTGTCACTGAACTTGTGGAACAGATGCGTGCATTCCAAGTCAAGCTGAACCTTTTTGCGACTGACTTGAGCGCAGGACGGTCGCTGCATTTTCCAGTGCTCAGCTAATGCATTTCATCACCGCCACCAGTCATGGATGTGATGACTGATTTCATTGCGAGGTTGAAAGAGAACTTTTCTGGACGATTAGATGGACTTGCTTTACCCACAGACGTGGTGAGTTTTCCCAGAGACCCGTTTAGTAAGAGCAAAGGAAGTGGTCCCTTCCATTGACGAGGGGAAGTTCATACTCAAACTTGTTGACATGCAGTCATCATGCAGTCATAGGATCTTTGCACTGACGGACCTGCAAAGTTTGGGACTGATGTCGATACACAACAGTTCCCTAACGTTAAGAAAGTTGCAGTCGTCATCCTCAGTATGTTTGGGTCAACGCACACATGTGAATCAAGCTTTTCACCATTGTCTTCGGATTACACTGACGTCTTACAAGCCAAAAATTGCCGCTCTTGTTCAGAAAAAAACATGTTACTTCTCCCATTAATAATGTCAGGGTACCTGTAGCCTACATATCTAACAAGCCATGCCTAATTACAGGTGTTCATTTAAAACAAAACTGTATTAGCTCAGTGAGCAGCAGTAAATGTTGTGTTCATATGTGTTCCTGCTATGGGTTTGTGCACTGATAGCTTTGATAGTATTGACTGTCCTTTTTAAATTCTGTTAAATGCATTTTAAGATTTGTCTGGGTCACCAAAATATTTATTTTATTTTGAAAGGGGAATCATCAAAATCTTTGTATTTTTTTATTTCTAATATGAAGAAAAAAGTATTGGAACTACCGCTCTTCACTTATAGCTCATTTATTGTTTTTTATGGACTTGTGGTGTGTGTTTGTGAGCTGTCACCAGATTTAAAAGGGAAAAAGTGAATAAACATTACTTGTTTTTCAGTACATTTGTGTTGTGTTATCATAGTGTGCTGCTTACTGGCTGCTGAAAAATATCTGGCTCAGATAAATTCCTTATTTTGAGAATCTGGCCCAACTAACTTTGTAGTTGAATAGCCGTGGCTTATGTTATTATGCAGCATTTCTACTTCTAGCATTATGTTTATGAAACATTTTTGTCTTATTAACACTGAATGGCAGACTGCTCGGCTAGCAGAGTAGCAGGTGCACAGTCTCTTCGTTTGCTAAACCCACCCATGTAGACAAACTAACACGAAAGCCTACTTGGAAATGTTTGTAGAAATATTTTAATACATGGAGGTCGTCAGAAAATCCAAGAAACATTTCCACCATCGTGCCCAATGACCCATGTAAATTCACACACATACATCAAATATTTCTTTGTTTCTTAGACATTAAGGGACTGGTGAGTTGCAAATGTGAATTTGTAAAACTTTTGTGAAAAATATGCGATTTACTGTAAAGGTAGTCCTTCCCTTCTTTATTGCATTTTGCAAGAGCTCTTGTTGATGTTTGGAGGAGAGACTGCTATACAGTCATCTAAGAGCCTGCAACCAGAGACATGCTAATGTTAACAAACAACAAAACAGCTGAAATCTGAATGCATTAATTCTAAAGCAAACAAATTCGTTATTATCCTGTAAATTAAATCCTATGTCGAAAAAAAGAACTATGTAAGTATAGTGCTAAGTGTAAGCTTCTACGCTCATGTTTGGTACATATTACCATTGTGTGGCTGTAACTGCAGCCATCACAACAACTATTAATATCTAAATACAGAACTAAAATTAACTTCCAGAAAGTTAGAAATCTAAAGACAAACTTTACTTACAAAATTATTTATAAGGTCTGCTCAGTGGAACAGAGATTTAGCTTTGCTTCTTTTCTTCCTGGATCTACTTACTCCACAACAATCTGGAAAGAAGCAGCCCAGAAGGTAATAATAATAATAATAATAGTAGTAGTAGTAGTAGTAGTAGTAGTAGTAGTAGTAGTAGTAGTGGTATGCTTTCTATTGTGTTTCAGTTCCAGCAGAGGCTAGAATCTCCAAACTATCACTAAAGGAAAGCCAGAGTCATAGTTGTACTGTGTCTAAGAGAAAGGTGTGATACCAGGCAAAGTAGTTAAACTGGAACCTATAAGACAAATTCATATATATTCCCCTACTGAAAACTCCAGTTTTAAGGATGAATACATTTGATGCAAATATGAGGAGTTCTGTATTGGAAGCTATTTCTGAAGTCGTCCTTTTTTCAGTTTGCCTGTTTTTTGGTAGTTTGCCCTCCAAATCTTGTGCTATGACAAATTTGAGCGTGATAATTTCTTAGGTTCTAAAAAAGGCTTCCATAAATTTAGCTTCCGTTGCATCTCCATTATAAATCTTCCTTCCAGCATGAATTCTACGCTAACATACCCAAACATTCATTTGGTATCATTGTTTTATGCACAAGAGTCTTTGAGTGGCTGATGTTTCTGCACATGGCAGTCTTGCACAAATTACTGGTGACAACTTGGGACTGCATGAGTCATTCAGGAGTCATTTAGTGCAATAAAAAAAAAAAAATTTTGTCAGTTGAGATGATCCATGTTTGACATTAAGATCACCAGTTCTCAACTGATCAGCAGAATGCTTCTTTTGGTTGATGAGTATTAAAGCAACATTAATTGCCATGCATTAACATCATACAGAATATTTTGGACGGGGATAGTCAGTTGGTCATGAAGTCAAAGTATTACTTGATTATTTTATTAAAAATGGCACAGTTGCCCCTGGGGTGCTCCTCCTGGGGCTCTCGAGGTCTGGGGACCTCTGGTAGTCTGGGGCCTGGATCTCTTCCATGCCTGTTTCATACACTAGGGGAGGGAGCTACGGCTCCCCACACCCTCTGATAAATCATTACATGGAGAAGCCTTTTGAATACAAGCGCGCTCGTCCACACAGATGCACACACGGCTGTTCAGAGACACAATTTACACCTTCCCTGGCTGCTGTTCTGGAACACACTATGTGCTGTCAGTCCTGCATACTGCATAACTAATATTCAGTAGTTACCATCAACCTCTGTTAGTGCTGTGGTCCGCAGAGTGTGTTGCTCTGCAGTACTTGGCTTGTTTTCCATTGCCTTTTGTGTTGTTGTCGTTTCCCTTTGCTTTTTCCAACAGGTGATCCAGTGGATGTTGTTTTTTTGTTTTTTTTTGTTTCTTTCTCTCGCTGTCCCTCTTCCCCTCTGTTTTTCTCCCCCTCACTCGCCTTCTTTCTCTCTCTCCTTTTCCTGTCCCCCAATCATGTCATGTCTGTAACAAATGAAAATTCAATAAATAAATAATAATAACAAAGCTCAATCAAATGGATCATTACGGCAAAACCGCGATGGTCCTTTTGGTAGAATAAAATCCGTTGGGCATTCTTCCTGACCTTCAGACAATAATTCTGATAGGTAAAGATCCAAACGGGACCAAAAAAAAAAAAATGTTGTCTCTAAAGAAAGCTTGTAAAGTGGAATATATGCTTACTATGGCTACCTGGACAAGAAAAGTGAGTGGAGGAAATGAGACAGATCTGACTACAACACAAACACTCTGTTGATCACAAACATATCTTTCATGTTTGGTGACCTTGTACCAGAAGATCTGCTCTGTTGCTTGATGTTGTTGTTCTTGAACTTATGAACATTGTGTTCTCGTACTCACCGAGGACTGAGCAATGAAAGCTCATTATTATGGAACAGACTCTTCAAAAAAACTCTAAAAACTTTATTCTGAAACATTGTTTCATGGTCCACTAATCCAGGTGAATTTTAAAAATTGGACCACTCATTCATATTTGGACAATGAGATTGGAAGGAAAACATTAATTTTTCAGAGATTATGTGAAGAATTTTAAGAGCTTGACGGTATCAGAAACATTTTGCAGTTGCTTATCACTGGGAAAGCTCGTCTTCAAAAGCTTGTGAATCTACTGTCCAAATGTGTTTACTTCAAACACTAGAATATACAGACGACACAGCTGGATCTCTTGATACTAGCCTTACACACTGGGTTACGAGTTTTCAGTATCATCTTGGCCTCTTTGAACAGGCACTCATGAAATCATACCAATGTTTAGCAAAATAACCTCATCATTTTGCACAATGATAATGAAAATTGTTTATGCATTGGTTGAGCATCTTACTTGTTTCCATAATGTTTTCGATGCTTTTTCCAAGTTAGTGAAACCATCAGCAGAAAGATACTGGTTAAAGAAAGGGAGACATTTAGACTTTTCTATTTATTTATTTTTTGTCCTATGGTTGCAACTTGTGTTGTTATGGTCTGTCAGAGGGTTGTGTTATTTAGCTTGTCAACATTGTTAATGCAATCTGTATACAAATTGCTTTTATACACAATTTAATCTGCTTAAATTACAGGTCAACATTCTACCTTATATTAACACAGTCCTTTACTGGAGAGTTCTTTTGTATATAATGAGGTTAAACTCCCGGAGAATGAACAAAGTTGTTATAATGTTTGCATTTAAAGCATATCCTATATGTAGTATATGTATACCGTTATTTGATGAAAGTTAAGACACTTGCAAATGATAAATATCTGTGATATATAAATGTTATGTTGTGAAAATATAAATTTTTTTGTAGAAACTTTCACCTAAAATATTTTTGGTATTTGAAATATTAAATTAAATTAAACATTTTTTCAAATGCTTAAAGGCTACACGATGAAAGTGTGCACATTAAAATTTATTCAAGGTAAGACAGCCAACATCAGAAGCGAGTGAAGGCGAATCTTTTTTTTTTTTTGTAAACTGGTAAAAATGTTTGCTTTTGTTCAAAAACTTATGAAACTAGTGTAAAATAAAAGTGAGGGATTCAAAATTCTGTCATCGCAAAGACTCACTCATAGGCCAATGTCAACGTTCCTTAAATAAACGTAGTCCACAGAATTGCCTGAGTTCATATTTAACAAAAAGGTTATGTTTAATGCCGTCCCTGTTGTCTCTCTCAGCTCTCCTCTCATTCATCTTTATAGTGTGCCTGTATGCAGACAGATAAAGACATCATTGACTTGCCTCACACTTCATTGTAAAATCTGAACGGATCGATTCATCAGATCCTACTTGCTCTTGTGACGTGCAGGAATATCTCCACGGTGTTAAAATTCCACCAAAAGTGAAGGAATATTGCTGCTTCTCTAAAAACATTTTTTTCTTGTAAATGTTTAAGCAAAAAAATTTTCTTGTAAATGTAAAACTTTTTTCTCTGTTTTCATGTTTTTGATTTTGTTGCACCACAGTTGTGCAATATTTGTGAAAGGAGTGTGATATTCAGCTTTTCATATTGGTATGCAAATGAAATGCTCCTTTTATTTAGGATTAATTTCCACTTGCAGTAGCACTCTCTTTGTTTTTATCCATGCAGACAGAAATCAGAAATTCTGCGCTTTTTCCAGCCAACTGAAGATTAGGTTTGTACCACTTGGACTTGAAAAGCTGATCTCATTCTAGCGCTTGTAGGAAATTGTTTTTCTTCCCTTTTTTGTGCAGGGGCTTTGACATCATTAAAAAAATCTGTAGACTGGCAGGAAGCCTAGATTACAAATTTGGAAGCACTTCCTCAAAAGTTGATCTGATAATGACATTGGAAGGGTTCCTGGTGGTGAACCAACAAGGATTAAAATCAGCATTATAGATTCAGTGTAAGACAGTGCTGTGAAAAGTATTTGGCCCTTTCCTATTTTTTTATGTTACACAAAAAAAATCCAAAATGTAGCTTTAAAATTTTATTTTTATATATATATACATATATATAGCCAACTGAAAACACCAGCTACTAGGAGACCGGGCATTCAACCAACACTGCAAGACTAGGTTGACCAACCTGTGCACTGCCTGGATTGACTACAAGAAGGCCTGTGACTCAATGCCCCACACCTGGATCCTGGAATGCCTGGAGCTGTATAAGATCAACAGGACCCTGAGAGCCTTCATCAGGAACTCAATGGGGATGTGGCGTACAACACTAGAGGCCAACTTCAAGCCCATAGCACAAGTCAGCATCGAGTGCAGGATCTACCAAGGAGATGCTCTGTCCCCACTGCTGTTCTGCATAGGCCTGAGCCCCCTCAGTCAGATCATTGACAAGACTGGCTATGGATACTGACTGGAAGAATCCATAGCCAATGGATAAGTTGTCAGCCACCTCCTGTACAGGGATGACGTCAAGATGTATGCCAAGAGTGAACGAGATATCAATTCACTGATCGAC
>VURO01049763.1:1706-15310 GCA_015108175.1 Pelvicachromis taeniatus | reverse complement strand
CTGATGATACGATTACAAAATCGATCATCGACCTGCGGCCTAGAGTGTCCTGGTGCCACGTGCACTTATGGACACTCTTATGTTCGAACATGGTGTTCGTTATGGCCAAACTGTGATTTGCACAGAAGTCCAATAACAAAGCACCACTCGGGTTCAGATCCGGGAGGCCGTTCCTCCCAATCACGCCCCTCCAGGTCTCGCTGTCATTGCCCACGTGAGCATTGAAGTCTCCCAATACGACAACATTTAACATCAGAGAGAAAATTTAAAAGAGCAACTAGACTTTTAAGTTCACTGGGTGTCATTGAAAGTTGTCTGTGTGTCATCAGTTTAGCATTAAAAAGAGATGATGTGAGTTTAAAAATGTATATATGTTATCAGGTAATGTATTCATTTTAATATCAAACAGTGGAAACATCACTGATGACCTGCTTCTATCCATGTTAGTGTTTAAAGTCCAACATCTCCCTCTAGTGGTCATATATAAACCATGTGTGAGGATGGTGTTAATGTAAAATGTGAATCATAGTGAAAAGCTCACATCATTCACTATCCACTTATCAGTTGTTATTTAAAAGTAGCAGATATTTTATATATAGTCATAGTCAGTGCACAAAATCACAGAATCTTTTTAAGTCCAGAAGAAAAGCAGAGAAAAACAAAGGGGAAGTCAACAAATGTAGTTCTGGTCTTTGTGGATTTAACCAGCTAACTTAAAAAGATTATTATTATTATTATTATTAACAATCCAGCAGTCAGTGTTGGGAAGGTTAGTTTTAAAATATACTCCACTACAGATTACAGAATACATGGTCCAACATGTAGTTTGTAATGCATTCTGTTAAGTTACTCAATGTGAGTAACGTATTCGGAATACTTTGGATTACTTGATATATTGTCTTGCTTTTTACAACTACATGAATGTACTATTACTGCATGATTTATTACTATTACTGAAGGCTACTTGCCACAGAGCTAAAATTGTTAGCTGGGGTTGAGGTTAGTTCATAGACCGCAGACTGTTAGACTTGATAAATAGCAATCAAAACCTGCTAGTAAATATGCTATGCAAACAATCATGTGCAGCTCTCTGAAAGCAATACCAACTAGATTTTTAAATCTTAATATAAAATGAGTAACAGTAGAGTCAGAATCAGATCAGACAGACGTTAATTATCCCCAATTAGGAGTGGACATTAGGTAAAACTGCACGTTTTCAGAACTGCACATGATTATTTGCGGCTAGCAGGATGTAATGCATCCTTCATTAATAGTAATAAATCTTACAACAATAGTACATTGAAGATACTGAAGTGGCACATAACCCAGGTAGATACAACAATTAAAACAAAGCAGTTGCAGTAGACTAACGTTAGTTTAAAAAAAAAAAAAAAACTTACTTCCAGATGTTTCTTTAGGTTGGAGGTGGAGTCTTTTGATGTTGAGAGCAGATTGGTTGCTAGCTAACAGAGTTTGCATTACGCAGTCAGATTTTGCCAATTTTCTTCTTTAAATGTGAAGTGTCAAAATTTCCAAGTAAGAAATGCATTCCTGCCCATGCACTGCATCTGAATGTGTGTTTCTTTTTTATTAAATATTGAAATATATATTGTCCTTTCATTTGACTGTGCACAGTAAGCCTGGTGTTCGGTGTCCTTTTAGTTTTATGACTTTTAACTTTTTTTTGTTTGTTTATCTTGCAGTAAACTGAGGACACACCAGTAGCTGTGGGGCCTTCGGTGGTGGGTCGTTCTCCACACTTCCTTTGCTGTACACAACACCTGGGGTGAAGACTTGACTTTACGTGTGATTTTCTTTTGATCCCCAGCTACTGGTAAGTTCAGTTCAATATATGTTGAACTGTTCCTGCTCCAATTTTGGACGAAGTGTCACGAAGCAGGGTGTTTCAACCTGCAACTCCGTCTCCTCACAGTTGCAGGTTGAAACAAAAAGCGAGCCTTTATTCTGGCTGAAAACATCAGCAAAATATGAAACTAAGAGTAACTATGAAAAACTGTGAAAAAAAACTATGACTACTATGAAAGACTGATTACTGTGGTGGGGTTAACAGACGACCTGACAAAGACACACAGAAAACAGAGGACTTAAATACGCACATGAGGATATCAGGGAAGTAGAGACAGCTGACGCCAATGAAACATAATGATGACACAGGATAGAGGTAAAACAAAACACATCAATCACAGAAACATCTGACCTTTTCAAAATAAAACAGGAAACGTGAGAAAGACATGAGTACATGAACTTGACAAACAGGGCAGACAACACAGAGGGGACGGAGACACAAGGGGATCTAATAAACAAAACCTAAACTAAGTTAATATGAAAATAAACAAACCATGAATATCAAGAACAGAAGGAAACTAAAAACGCTGGGCCGCATGACCCAGGACCATGACAAGGAGTTTAATTATCTCAGGGTCTTGTTCACGAGTGACGAGAGAAGGGAGTGGAAGATTGAGAGATGGATTGGTACTGCATCGGTCTGTTGTGGTGAAGAGAGAGCTGAGTGTAAAAGCAAAGCTCTCAATTTACTGGTCAATCTACATCCCTACCCTCACCTATGGTCACGAGCTGTGGGTAGTGGCCGAAAGAATGAGATCGCAGATACAAGCGGCAGAAATGGGTTTTCTTTTGAAGGGTGGCTGGACTCTCCCTTAGAGATAGCCATCTAGGAGATGCTCAGAGTAGAGTCACTGCTCCATCACATGGGAAGGAGCCAGTTGAGGTGGTTCGTGCATCTGACAAGGATGCCTCCTGGCTCCAGACCCAGGACACGCTGGAGAGATTATATCTCTCGGCTGGCCTGGGAACGTCTTGGTGTTCCCCTGGACAAGCTGGAGGAGGTGGCTGGGGAGAGGAAGATCTGTGCTTCTCGGTTGAGGCTGCTGCCCCCGCAACTTGGCCCTGGATAAGCGTAAGAAGATGGGTGGATGGTTTCATCCATCTTGACGGGTTTGATCTCGCTGTTTGGAGCCCGACATGTCAGAGTGACATTCTGTCCAGACTCAGCTGTGATGTTTTCTGGTATGAAAGAGGAAACAAGATAGAAGAGAGATAATGAAGTAAGTGTTCATCTCTCCATCAGCCAAACTGAATTAACCCACCCGAGGGATTAATACAATTTTATCTAATCTAAACAGTATGAGGATCAGAGACCACTGAGATGTATGTTGAAGAGTGGAGCAGAGCTGACCTCGTGACAGAATATATCCTGATGTACCAAGATGATGTAGCCAACCTATACATAGAGGAAGTGGAAAGAAAGGCTCTTGGCTCTTTTAAAGGGTGAGTACCTAGCCATTGGTACAGATATGTGGATGACACCTGGGTCAAAATATAAACCAAAGAAGTAGAATCCCTTCACTGCTCATATTAACGGTGTGGATGAAAACATAAAGTTCACCAGGGAAGACACAAAGATAACAGTTTGCCATTCCTGGACTGTGCCGTGCGCATTGAAGGGAATGGAAACCTCAACATTGAAGTTTACCAGAAGCCCACACACACAGACCAGTACCTCCTCTTTGACTCCCACCACCCTCTGCAACACAACGGAGTCATCAGGACTCTACAAGACCAGGCAGAAAATGGTCCCTCTGAGCCTGATGGGAAAAAGAGGGAACACACACATGTAAAGGAAGCTCTTCAAACATGTGGTTATCCTAACTGGACTTTCATCAAGTCAGTGAAGATGCACAGAAAAGAAGATCAGACACAAGCTAGGGACGATCAGAAAGACAAACGCAACAATGTTGTCATCCCATATGTAGCCAGGACTCCTAAACACCAACTTAACAGCGTAAGATCCACCAGTGTAGCGAGGAATGCTCAGACCTCTACACTGGAGAGACCAAACAGCCACTTCATGACTGCATGGGACAACATAGAAGAGCCACCTCGAGGGGACAAGACTCAGCTGTCCATCTGCATTTAAAGGACAAAGGTCACTGTTTCGAGGACGCTAGTGTCCACATTTTGGACAGAGAAGACGGATGGTTTGAGCGAGGATTGAAAGGAGCCATCTTTATCCAATGCAGGACAGACAGATGAAGGATGGAGACTTTGAGTTAAATTCATCAAATTAAAGTTTCATTTAATTGTCCGTTGTGGCTACTAAGGTACAGAAATCAAAAACCACAATGCACTTGCATTTGGCTTTAACACACACACACAAATATATGCAAATGTGTTCACAGGCATGTGTATATTTGAGTGACAGTTAACATTCTCTATTTCATAACAGAGGCATTGCAGTGTGATTATAGGTATATTTACAATAGCTTATATATATATATATTACAATAGCTTTATTAAATGAATCTTTGTTCTAATAAAGGAAGAAGAAATCTTCAGAGGAAGGGGGCGGGCTTTACTTCTGTTAATCAGTCTGAGCCTCAAAAACACACACACACACACACACACACACACTCTCTCTCACACACACACGTACTGTGACCTTTATGTAAATAAATAGTTTCAAACAACAGAAATCACAGAATAAATATTGAGAACTTTCCAAATGACAGAGTGCTTCACTATTGTTCACTATTCATCTCCGTTCATATCTATTCATATCATCTCTGACACACACACACACACACACACACACACACACACACACACACACACACAGTAAACACGTCTTTGCATGAGTGGAATGCAGTTCAGCCGCTTTTGCTTTAGTGAGAAGATTTTCAGCTAAAGATTCGACAACACATTTTAACACTAATGCAGACGTAAACTCAAGATCTGAAGCCACAAAGCAACACAGACATAATGTCAATTAAAAGACATATATAGCTGTTTATTTTCAGTTGGATTTTATTGAAAACCACTTCGTACCGTTGCAGCAGCTGTGTTTATTTGTAGGAGTTTTACTGGATGGCGGTCTGAGGGCTGTGACTGGAAATAAATTGATCCAACTAACCGGTGTGCAGGTCTGTGCTCATGTTTGGATTATATTCATGTTTAAGTAAATAAATAACACTTCCAAAGGCCAATCTGTGTCTCACACCAGGTCATACGAGTTCCTGTGGAGAGGGGAGGGGCTGCTGTTCTTGAGTAACAAGGAAACAAATTATTTGAAGCAAAGTTCAGACTCTGTTTTTAGAAAGCAAGAGGACAAAAACAAGGTGAGCTTTATTTTTTTGGGAGGGAATTTATGTGTATTTATGTGTTTATGTATATTTAATTAGTTCCTGATTTGTACAACATGTTTCTCAAATTGAACAAAAGCTCTACAAGTTCTTTTGGTCCATTTTGGTGCTCGAGTTTGTGACACTAAAAAGAAAAAATTAAATCGGGTCAAGCCGATGGTCAGGACATCGTCATTCTTTTTTCTGCCTCTCGGCTGTCTCTGTGAGGTGGAGGGTCGACTGGGTTAACTGTAGGCTCAATGTGCGTGTTTATTTGTGTGTTGTATTTCCTGTTCTGTAAGTCGTGGCTTTCTGTACTTCAATGTGGAGGATTTTTGTCCTGCACTCACAGTCAGTGTTGCTGATTTATCTTAAACTGACTAAAGGTGTTTGAAGGAGGAGCAGCGTTTCCAGGATCCAGCAGTATGTCCATGAAGAGTGATAATTGTGGAGATTATCCTCCACTCTTCAGTCATGAACCTGGACGCTCGGGCACAAAGTAAGAGACTGATTCTGTCAATTCTACTCCTGTAGATGCAGTGAAAAAGTTTGTTATCTTACACATTTACACAAATAATTTGGATATATAACAGAAAACCCAAAATGAAATTCCAAACTAAAACATATCAACTCAGCTTTCAATACTAATGTAATGGTTGACCCTGATGACGGCCTCTCCTACAACAAGTAAAGTAGTTTTGAGAACATCCGGTGCTTCATCCCCAAAAATCTGATACAAAGAGAGAAGCTGCTTAATGGCCAACAGAAGGAACATGCACATCAACAATGGTGTCATCAATCTGTGTTTGTGTTTCCAGACATCAGCAACACGGAGCAGAGTTCCCAGGATCCAGCTCCATGTCCATGAAGAGCGACCGCTCTAGAAATTATCCTCCACTCTTCAGTCATGAACCTGGACGCTCGGGCACAAAGTAAGTGTCTGATTCTGTCAATTCTACTTCTGTAGATGCACTGATAAAGTTTGTTATCTCACACAGTTAGCATTTTACCAGTATATTTCAAGGATTTCTGATTCAAGATTATTGAAAAAAAAAAAGGTTCTATGACAGAAAACCCTAAACGAAACCCAAACTAAAAAATATTAACTAGAGATTCAAAAGGAGTTTAAAAGAATGACCCTGGTGCCAGCTCCTGCTATAACAAGTGCTGTAGTTTTGAGAACATCCAGTGCTTCAGTCTCATAAATCTGACAGAGAAGAAGCTGCTTAAAGGCTAACAACAGGAAGATAGAAAACTAAAACATGCACTTCAATCTGTGTTTGTGTTTCCAGACATCAGCAACACGGAGCAGAGTTCCCAGGATCCAGCTCCATGTCCATGAAGAGCGACCGCTCTAGAAATTATCCTCCACTCTTCAGTCGTGAACCTGGACCCTCAGTCACAATGTAAGAGTCTGATTCTGCAGTGAACTGAATTGAAGATGATTTTACAGTCTGTCATATTATCTTAAAGGGGTTTGTGGGGGTGGAGTCACTGAACTATGATTAACCTCCTCAAAAGGAGCTTATGTTTGAAATTACAGATCAGTATGTATGAAATGACTGCTTTTGGAAGAATTAATGCTCTTGAAATTAAAGATACCATTCTTGAAAGATCAAAGCTCACTTCTGTCTTCCATGATTATTGGAAGAAAAGGCTAAATATTATTAACATATCAGCTTGTTTCTAGTCATTCTGACCAAAACTCTTGATCATCTCACAACTTCACCCATTTTTTTTCTTGTTTGTTTTCCTCACTTCTACTCACACAGCAGCTGTGGTGCTCTTACTCTTTACAATGCCTGTTGCCACTTTTTTTTGTCCTTGCCCTTTTGTAGTTTTTTCTTTCCTTGTAAAATAACTGATCTCATACAGTACACTTATGTAGCATTATTAGCACCTTTCATGTGAACATGCTGGGTGCTAGAATGATAAATCTTGGATTGACATTGAAAGCTAATAACTACCTTCAGATAATTCCTTATCCTCATTAACAATGTTTGAATTAGTGATTCCATATGAATGACAAATAACTTGGATATATAACAGAAAACCCAAAATGAAATTCCAAACTAAAACATATCAACTCAGCTTTCAATAGTGATTTAAATGACTGACCTTGCCGCCAGCCTCTCCTACAAGAAGTAAAATAAGATAATCCGGTGCTTCACCCTCGTAAATCTGATACTAAGAGAGAAGCTGCTTAATGGCCAACAGAAGGAACGTGCACATCAACAATGGTGTCATCAATCTGTGTTTGTGTTTCCAGACATCAGCAACATGAAGCAGAGTTCCCAGGATCCAGCTCCATGTCCATGAAGAGCGACCGCTCTAGAAATGATCCTCCACTCTTCAGTCATGAACCTGGACCCTCAGTCACAAAGTAAGTGTCTGATTCTGCAGTGAACTGAATTGAAGATGATTTTTGATGTTACAATCTTTAATATTTATTTTACTTGGTATCAGCTCTCTCTTGGAGTATTACTTCCTGTTCCTATAACAATGCATAGTATTGTTTTTCTGCTGTTCTGTTATTAATATGCAAATTCTCATGACCATTGATCAACAACTACTGATTAAGACTCACTGATCAAAGGCCATTGGCTTTTGATCGTATTGATTATATTTGTATTTGATTATTATGATTTGGTTTTTTTTTTTTTTATAACTACGGATCAAGGCCCACTAGTGGAACTTGATCAGTAGTTGTTGATCAATGGTGTTGAATTCTCCCGGTGTGATTGATTTTTGGGGCTGAAGGAAAACCAAAGACTTTATGAGGTTTATCATGAGAAGTTGCATATTAATGATCAGGGAACTGACCTCGCAGCCCATTGTTCCTTCAGTGGTGCTAGTTTCAGTCATGTGATCGTACTGTGTATACGAGTGGGGTAAGTGCAGTCAGCTGAGACAGAAAAAGTCACTAGGATGTGTGATGCAACGTTTCTCCCGCTGAAAACGTTACATCCAGATGAACACAATCACCTTTTTGACATAGTAAAATACAGCACACGACTCTTCCTTCTGGATTTCAAAGATGAAAAGAAATTAAAGATACTGAAGGAAACAGACTAGGTGCACAGTGAGAGAAACCTACCACAGAAATGACGATTGTTCTGGAAGCCATTTCCACTTATGAACTAAATGACTTGACTGCTTTTATTTGGTCACAATATATGTTTCTTGGTGTCCACAGAGAGAAGAAGAGGGATGAGGTGCTGCCCTACTGTGCTTTGTGTCAGGAAGTCCTGGAGGATTCATCAAGAAACCCCTCATGTCCCCAGTGTGGAGAACGATCCAGAATCAGAGGTAATCTGCAGTCAGAGAACCTGTTTACAACCTGACATCTTTCTGCAAATGAACTCATTTTGCAAAAGTTCAGACATTAAAGAGATTTCTTGCTCTTTATTTTTCTTGTTTTTCTCACTGTGAACAGATGTGCATCTACAGGAAGTTTCTGATGCACTAAAGGTCACTCTGAGAGGAAGATGTGAACGTGTGACTGAAGGACCTGATAAAACAGGAAGTAGAGCCCTTTTCCGAATGATCTACACTGAGCTCTACATCACAGAGGAGCAGAGTGAAGCAGTACACTTTCAACATGAGGTGAGGCAGGTGGAGAGCGCTTGTAGGAAGACCCTCCATGAAACACCCATCAGGTGTCAGGACATCTTTAAACCCTTACATGACCAACAGAGACCCGTTAGAGTGGTTCTGACATATGGTGTCGCTGGCATTGGAAAAACCTTCTTGGTGCAGAAGTTCACTCTGGACTGGGCAGAGGGCTTAGAAAACCAAGACATCAGTGTGGTGGTTCTGCTTTCATTCAGGGAGCTGAACTTGGTCAGAGATCAGCAGTACAGTCTTCTGGAGCTGATCCATGTTTTCTATCCAACATTACAGAAGGTCACAGCAGAGAAGCTCTCTGTCTGTAAACTTTTGTTCATCTTTGACGGCCTGGATGAAAGCAGACTTTCGTTGGATTTCACCAACAGGAAGCTGGTGTCTGATGTCACACAGAAGTCATCAGTCAGTGAACTGCTGACAAATCTCATCGAGGGGAAGCTGCTTCCCTCGGCTCTCGTCTGGATAACTTCCCGACCTGCAGCAGTCAGTCAGATCCCTCCTACATGTGTTGACAGACTAACAGAAGTACGAGGCTTCACTGACGCTCAGAAGCAGAAGTACTTCAGGAGGAGATTCAGAGATGATGAGCTGTTCAGCAGGATCATCTCCCACTTGAAGACTTCCAGGAACCTTTACATTATGTGTGGAATCCCAGTCTACTGCTGGATCACTGCTACAGTTCTGGAGCACATGTTGACTACAGAGGAGGGAGCAGAGCTGCCCAAGACCCTGACTGACATGTACTCACACTTCCTGCTGGTTCAGACAAAGAAAAAGCACAAGTACCACCAGGGACAAGAAACAACTCAACAAGAGCTCACAGGTGCTGACAGGGACGTTCTTCTGAAGCTGGGGAGGCTGGCGTTTGAACATCTGCAGAGAGGAAACATCCTGTTCTACCAAGAAGACCTGGAGCAGTGTGGTCTGGATGTCACAGAGGCCTCTTTGTACTCAGGAGTTTGTACAGAGATCTTCAAAAGAGAGTCTGTGATCTTCCAGAAACCAGTTTACTGCTTTGTTCATCTGAGCATTCAGGAGTTTCTGGCTGCAGTCTACATGTTCCACTGTTACACCAACAGGAAGTCAGAGGTGCTGCAGGACGTCTTTACTGAGAACATCTCATCTCTGGAAGACTTTCTGAGCAGAGCCATGGAGAAATCGTTTCAAAGTGATAACGGTCACCTGGAACTGTTTGTTCGCTTCCTTCATGGCCTCTCTATGAAGTCCAATCAGAGACTCTTAGGAGGTCTGCTGGGTCAGACAGAGAACAGTTCTGAAATCATCCAGAGAGTCATCAACAACTTGAAGGAGATCTGCAGTGATGGCAAGTGTCCTGACAGATGCCTAAACATTTTCCACTGTCTGCTGGAGATGAAGGATCTCTCAGTACATCAGGATATCAAAGAGTTCCTAAAGTCACAGAACAAATCAGAGAAGAAACTCTCTGGTATTCAGTGCACAGCTCTGGCATATGTGCTGCAGATGTCAGAGGTTTTTGATGAGTTGGATCTGATGAAGTACAACACATCAAAGGAGGGACGAGAGAGGCTGCTTCCAGCTGTGAAGAACTGCAGAAAGACTCGGTGAGTCCAGATGTGATTAACTTGATAAATCAGTGTTGGTTAGTAGTTTAGTTCTTAAATTATTACTACTAAAACGCACTAAGTGTTCTCATTACAGGGTTCCAGTCATGTTTTGGAAACAATACATGTCAGTTTAATTTTTTTTAACAAATAATTTATCTGATGAATAAATTTTTTGCATGTCTGCTGTTTCAGCTGACGCAGCTATAGTGGTCACATGTGCAGATGATGGGGTAACAGTGAATGTTGTCACAGTGATTTGGTTTCAGCTGTTGAAATGAAAGTAAAGTCAGCTACAACAGTATCTACTTAAAGCTTCACAACATCACAATGAGCTTCCGTAGACCACCGATCATGTGAGACAAAGATTTTCACTGCAGTGTTGAATTGAGCAGTGAAGCATTTTGTTGGAGTCCAATTTTACCCTCATCCAACAAACAAACAAAAATAAACCACCAGAGACATTGCCTAGATTTTTATGCAAATATGTAAATAGTTATATACTTTCATTGCTTTCTAATTTTCTTCTAAAGTCAAACATGCGAGTTTGTGTTGAACAAAAAAATTTAAAAGAGTCCAAACAAAGTAAGCTACATAGGAAAAATGAAAATTTGTCAGAAACATCCAATTAAACCTTTGACCCCAGAAGGTTAAAGAGTTGGTGCTAGATGTGGGATCACACTGAGGGTCTGTGGACAGTGTGGAAGCCTGAGTGGACCTTTGTTTGTCTCCTTTGTCTGCACATTAAACCAAAGGAAAAATACAACATCTGTGGGTGTGACGGAGACTGAGAATTATTATTTTGCGTCAACCAATAAGATCAGCTTAACTGCTAATGTGAAGAGAAAGTGTCCAGTTGTTTTTCATCAAGTGCTGAAGAAAATATGTGTCTTCTTCATATTATGTCAACACAGACTTCATGATGTTCAGCTCGCAATGCCTCACTGTCACATTATGGCCTCAGCTCTGACGTCTAACCCCTCCCATCTGAGAGAGCTGCACCTGAGTTCAATCAACCTGGAGGATTCAGCAGAACCAGTGTTTGCTAGTTTGGGGAATCCAAACTGTAGACTGGAGACACTCAGGTCAGTTAACTGAATCTGTTGTTATTTCAATAGTTTTAACTGCAAAGTTCAAACTATAACCCAAGTCCAGTGCTGTAAGACAGAGGGCAGGGATTCACCACATTCACCGATCCGACTTTATTAACATTGCACCACTTAGGATTGCAGGCTGGATCTGGCCCAGGTTGGTTGGTCAGTGCTAGCCTGCTGTCTTTTCCGTCTAAATGTGAACATTGGTGCAGATGCACAGCATGTACAGCTGAGTGGTCCTTTCAGGTGGCTCTTCCAGGTTGTGTCATGCTTTTATGGAGTGGCTGTTTGGTTTCCGTTATCTTGAGGTCCAGCTGAAAGCTCTTGCACATGGCAGTAATGTGTACAGTTTGCAGCAGCCTGTATCTTTATTAGAGGTTCACCTGGTTTTCTTACAAGAAAAAAGGACGATCATGTCTTCATTTTAGAGAAAAACTCATTGATTAGGACATAGTAATGCTGAGCAGCACATTTAAAACATGAGAACATCCTCTTGCATTACCAGTGATTTTATCTACATGTTCGATTCTTTATTCAGATTTGAGCGTTGCAGTTTGTCAGATATCAGCTGTGCTGCTCTGGTCAGTGCTCTGAAGTCCAACCCCCCCTATTTAAAACACGTGGATGTAATTGGAGACAATCTGCAGGATTCAGGAATGAAACAGCTGTGTGATTACCTGGAGAGTCCACACTGTAAACTGGAGACTTTAAGGTCAGAAAAATACTTCTATAGTGTCTGTTTGTCAGCGTGACTTCACAAAAATGTATCGTCATTGATTTAAGTCTGCAGAACAAACACTCACATGTGCAAAAAGACTATTTATTGTATTTTTTTCTCACATTTATAATACAAAGATGTAACAAATAACGTTGTTGCTACCTGTTCTTGGTCCTGTCATGCCATGTTCCTACAGGTTGACTTCTACTTTGCTTTAGATGCTGTACTGTGGTGAGCATCATTCAGATCCTTGAGATCAATTAATTTATGTATTTAACTTTCATTTCTAGAAAATTTAAGGTAATTTTAAGATAAATCTCTGTAATTCTAAATATTACTCTAATGTAGATTTGATGCTTTGCACTGATGTATGTCTATGGATGTTTTGTTTTCTACTCAAAGCTTTTGAAGACCAGTTTGCTTGCACAATCTCAGTATTTGGTAAGTGTAACTCAAATGACTCCATGAATTTGCTTGTTGTGACATGTTTATTGCCTGTCTCACACAAACACATATAATTACTTAATAAATAAATCTTTAATAGTTCTTTTGGTATTAGTGAGTATTCAATCTGCACTGACTGTAGCTGTTCAAATGCTACTTTTTGGTGTTTTCAAAAATGCTCTTTATAATGATGATGTTTTAAATGCACACTAGGGCTGGGACAACGCGTCGACGTAATCGATTACGTCGACGCGTAAAATACGTCGACGTAAAAAATTTGCGTCGATGCGTCGTCACTTTCAAAAAAACACATGGCGACAGCGAGTAGCGGTAACATGTCGACTTAAACCACGCCTTAGCAGTAACCATATATGTTACTGCTAAGCTGCTTAGCAGTAACATATATCATTAGATTCATCGATGCATTGAAAAATTAATCACTAGATTCATCGATTCGGAAAATAATCGTTTTGCCCAGCCCTACTGCACACCATCAGTATTTGGATGAAAATACAGTAAAAATAACAGTGTTCTGTAAAAGAAATGAAGTGAATGATACAATGTTTTTAAGACAAATTTTTTTCAATCTTTTGAGCAGATTGAGACACGCAGTGATGCCTGCAGAATGATCCATGATGTCAAAGACTGACTCTACCCAGACTTCCCAAGTCTGTTACAGACAAAGACACTGTGGCCTTAACCAGCTGCCTTTACATGCTGGATGACTCTTATGACTCCAGTGGGTTTGTCAGTACTGACATAATCACATTCCTAGGCTCTGAGACATTCAGATCAATCACCTAAATGACATTTTGGCCCAGTATCTTAGATGAAACAGTTTAGATTTGTTGCAGTGCATAACTTTGTGAAACAGGTTTCATTGCATTCATTTCACACCCAAGGATCCACTGAGGAGAGACCACAGTGAGAATGGTCAAAACACAGAGATGCCCATGACAAATCAGAAGACCAAAGGACT
>VURO01049762.1:0-12500 GCA_015108175.1 Pelvicachromis taeniatus | reverse complement strand
CATGTGATCAGACACGGAAAAGAGTGATATGTGGTACGAATTAGGGCGAAAAAGAGACTAGATTAGCAAGCTGGCTCTGGCTGGCCCTGTACCCATATCTGCAGCAGGTCTCCAAGGTGAACAGCCTCTGGCATGTTAGAACAAGGCAGCTAAGGGAAGTCGGCAAGTCAGAGCCATAACTTTGCGGGGCTCTTCCAAGGCTGGTGGAGCAGTCACGGGCCATGCACCGCCGCTACTAGCAACTAGCCCGCCCGCTAGCGCTACTAGCCCACTAGCGCACCTGCGGCTTTTAGTCTGGTGCGGCTAATGTATGAACAAAATATGATTTTTTTCATGATTTCAAGTTGTGCGGCTAATATTCAGGTGCGCTTTGTAGTCCGGAAAATACGGTAGTGATGGAAACTTAACTAGACACAGGGAACTCGGAGGGGGCATGGTAAACTGAGAGAGGAACACAATAAACACAACACAAGACTGAAAACAACAAGAAGCTGAGAATCAAACTGATGACGGTGTAAAACACTGGGTTCACAGTGCTCAGCTGCAGGCTTCATAACGGGACTTCCCTAAATGATGGGTAACGTCACGTCCATTAAAATAACTGACTCGGTCACGACTTTGTGGCAAAATAATTTCTTCCTGGATAAACAAACTTTGCATAAAGAAAAACTGTTCTTAGTCATTAGCAACATCTGTTATCATATGATGTCAAGGGTCTGCTGTCATTCATCATGTAGCTGAAGGGAACGTCTGCTATCTGCATGTATACACACTGTGAAGTGTACAATAAGACCAAATGTTTGTGGACATGTTCTATTAGTTCACATTAACCCTTTCCACCGCAGAGGTCCCTGCTGCAGGGCACAAGTGCTTTTACAGTAAGAAGGACTGAGACATATACACTATACTGTTATGATAAAGGTAGATAAATTATACATGCACTAGCATTTTCTACTGCATGGCTCATGCACCCAGTCACACCCGCATTCATACAGCGCTGTTATCTACGTCGATCCATGCACACACTCACACTGCATCAGGGTTTAGTATCTCGCTCCAGGCGATGGCGGCGATTCCAGCGTTACTGCACAGCTGTTTAGTTCCAAAATGATCTACATGTGTCTTTAAAAGTTCACTATTATGTGGACATTGTAATCCACGTGTAGTGAGATAAATTGTTAAATGGCACATATTTTTCTACAATGATGTCAGGCTGCTCATTAACTGTCGTGTAGACTGATGGGTCATTTTACCCTGCAGCTGTTTTAATGGAGGTTAAACTGGGCCGAGTTCCACGCCTGCTTTAAATGATCGTTTTAATGGAAACAAGCAAACGGAAAAAGAGTTTGCTCTTCTTTTCTCGCACTGGTGCCGTGACGGATATATCTCTTATCCACATCTGTTACATGTTACAATCGCTGAGGTGTTAACGGCTGAACTTTCACCGGGTGGAGCTTAAAGGTTTATGGGAAGTTTTGGCGCTGCTGAAAAAAACCCAACGTTTTAGTGATTTAAGGTTAAAGCCGTCAACAGTTACTGTAGGTTTGGCGCTTTGACAGAAGGATGTGTTTTTTTTTTCTATACATGAAAAGACATTAAAATACATAAAGTTAGACCAATCAAATTACAGGTCTACTCAAAGTCTTTTTCATGAGTGCATCGAGCATGTTGGCCGACGTTTGTTGGGTGTGTCCTGATTTTGCCAGAATATGATGTAAAGTGGAAGGTGTGGGGATTTCAGGTAAGGTCACGTTTTCAAAGTGACACACTGATGTTAGGAGAGGCACTGGACGTGTTTCTACATGACAGTGCCCGTGCATGTAAAGCCAGGCACATAAAGAAATGGTTTTGGTATTTCAGAACTGAACTAGTCTGCACAGATACATGCAACCTCCACCCCATCCCACACCGTCGCCATGGATGGAGACACTGACTAAGCTTTAAGTGTCTGCGTGGGAACAAACTCCACCATTCTAATGGAAAACCTGACCATCCTGCATTTTGCAGTAACTGAACTTTTAATATTTGCTGCTTATTTTCCTTCTTTGTTTTACATTAAACTAACAAAACCAGCGATACAAATATTTCTTCTTGGGTTTAGGAAGAAATTCCATCTGTTTCTTTTCTAACCAAATGTACTTTTGTGATTACACTTGCAGCCTCACCCCCATGGATTAACCCCCCACGCGCAAACATGGGGTTAATTTGAGTTTATATGACCTCTTTTACGGGCCCCACACTTATTATTTGACTTGAATGTTTTTTGTTGTTGCATGTTTTATCAGTAAAATGAATTTGTTTCAAAATAAACTTATGCCTTATCTGTTCACATTGATAACAGATAAGGGGGAAAGCTGCTATCATTGTGATACAATGAGTTGATGCATTGAGCGAATATAAATCATGATACAGCAAAGCTTGCATTCTCTTCCTCCTCATTTATTCGTGCCGTTGACTCTTGTAAGTCAAAATCTGCAGGAAGGATTCGATCCTGCATGTATCGCAAGAGGAAATGATACTCGTCCTTATCTATAAGTATTTGTTTGACGTTCTGTTGGCTATAAAGTACATTTAGAGCCGAAAATGTCACGTAAGCCTGCCTCGAGCGCTGTAAACATGTTTACAGGCATCACCTGGATGGAAAATACTCATTAAGTCACAAGATTTGGTGACACACACCACTGTGAAAAAAGACTTAGCTTTGGTTAAATAAAACCTCTTTTAAGACTGTTTAGTGAAACGTTTCCTTGGAAGTCACATGCCTCTTCTTTTCTCCCGTGTCTGACTGCAGTTTCGAGTACGGGTACAAGATATTCTTCCTCAGCTTCCTGCGCAGCATGACCACTTCCTCTTACGTTGGCTCCGAGGTGAGTTTAATACGACTTTGCATCCGTCGCTTCTTCCAAACTGAGAATTACAGCAAAAAGCTGAAGTTTTCCCATAATTCAACATCCTGCACGCTAACGTTGTTTTCTCCTGTAATGCAAACTGGGGGGAAAAAAATCTGGTGGCGTTATTTCACTTGTGCAATAAGAAACCGCAACTGCCGTGTTTTATTGCATGAAAAGACACGATGCAACGTGTTTTCATGCCTGTGCTCACATAAACCAACACGTGCACTCAACATGTCACCTCTTATACTGTTGAGTGACGGGGAGGCGGGTCTTCTTATACCCCTCTTAGCTGCCCCTTCCCCGGGCCCCACCCTTCTCTGTCTGCGTCTGGTTCACACAGGGCGTTGTTGTAGCCTGAACCCTCCATTATCATGTGTACATTTTGTGACACACACACATACACACACACACACACACACAGCAAGCTTGTCTGCTTGCTTGTATATCTGTTTTGTAACATACATGCTAATCTGCCCCCCCCAATCCCGTCGCCGTCGAGAGATAATAAAACAGAAAAATAAAAAACAACAACAACAACAAAATGTGTCTTCTTGCCTAAAAGTGACAAATACATAGGAGATAAAAAAAAAAATTGGAGGTCTTCTTACTGATATCCAGAGTCTGGATAGGTGGTAGTTTTGCACCTTGGAGGAAGTGCGGCGATTAAAGCAGGCCTTGTTCTGATTCACTTCTGAAGCAGGGGCCTAGCACTCTATGTCTCAGGCTAATCCATGGCTAATCGCATTAAAGGTGCACTACGGCTGTCTGCTGCTCGTCTAGGTTTCAGTTCCCTGGATTGTGATAACAGTGAAGAAGTGTCTCATAATGAGGATTCAGACTGTTGGTTAGGGCGTGCTGTTCTCTTTAATTAGGCCTTACTAAATGGGCATAAATGCTGTGAAATGCCTGATTTGCTTCTCAGAGAGCTGAGCATCACAGCTCCAAACATCGACAATGGAGGTCTGTTTGGACGATGCATGCTCTAAATGATACGAGTTATGTCACGCTCAGCATCACACTGTATGAACAGTGCAGCTTAGTGATTCCCAAGAGGCAAAAGTACCCCAGGAGCTTCTTGTGCAGTAGCCACGGGATGCATGACGAGATTAGCTCTGTATCTGTGACCAAATCTCAAAGAACCAGCAAAAGATTTATATCTTCTCCTCGGATCAAACCTCGGATTTTTCACTTGTTACAAAAAGTGCACTGGATAAAAAGTTGATATAAAAATCCATCCATATCCGCTTATCCTTTTCAGAGTTGCGGGGGGCGCTGGAGCCTATCCCAGCTGTCTTAGGGTGAGAGGCAGGGTACACCCTGGACAGGTCGCCAGTCTAACACACATAGACAGACAACCAGTCACACTCACAGTCACTATGGGTAATTTAGATTTTCCAATTAACCTATCCCCACTAACTGCATGTTTTTGGACTGTGGGAGGAAGCCGGAGTACCCGGGGAGAACCCACGCAAACACGGGGAGAACATGCAGACTCCTCACAGAAAGACCCCGGCCTGATGGTGGGATTGAACTCTGGACCTTCTTGCTGTGAGGCAACAGTGCTAACCACCGTGTCACCGTGCTGCCCTTGATATAAATAGCTTGTTAAAATTATGAATAACAAATTGAATTGACTAAATGTATGGCCAGCAGATGAAATTATTAGCTTAAAATGAAGGGCCGGTTATTTAGAGTAGCTTTTAAAGAAATAAATAACTAAAATTAACTATAACCGGATTAGCGATTGAAAGAAAATTCTAGTAGCAATGGATGGTCGTCACTGTTTGCCAGTCAGAACTGCTAGTCTGCGATAATCTGACAGTCCAGATCCAGTTTACGCGGACCTGGTCGCTTGTAGACCACCCACAGAATTGTAGATTACAAGCCACAATTTGAATGTTGATGACGTGTTGTTGAGTCCATCTGACGGGAGCTTTTAGAGACATGTCCGATGAGAAACACTGATGTGAAGCAAATAGCCCGAGTTAGCACATGGTCAGAGGTAATGATTGCCCTCTCAACAATATGGATCAAGCTAGGCAGCCGAGCTGGCTGACTGACTACACAGACACATGATCACCACTAAAATATGAAATACTGAGCAGACCGGGGCAGCCAGGGATCGAACCACCAACCTTCCATCTTTGTTTCCTGGTAAATAAACAAGAGAATGAGGAGCCAGTGAAATGCCCCATCACCTCCTTTATGAGTTAAAACCAGTTGGGGATGTCTGTGTGTTATGAGTGAAGCAAGGATCAGCAGGAGAGAAAAGGTCACCACTTCAGCCTGTGATCATCAAACAGAGTCTGCTGACTCAGCTTTTATTAACCAGCTGCCAACACTTTGTGCAGAGACTTCCTCTTCTGATGACCACAGACGCCTAGTTTTAATCACATGTTTGTGGGAACAATATCCTTTCCTTTGATATTTGCACATGCTCTTTTTTTTTCCCTGTAAGGTGCACAAATACATTATCACTTTATTTTGGAGTTTGATCTTCCTGCATTGTTTTTTTTAGCGAGCGTGCACCAATGATAGCAGAGAGAGATATCAGGTGGACTGACAATTATCAGGCAATGAGCTGCACACGGAGGCTTTGTACCAGTAATGAGGCACATCGTAAACTTTTATTACAACTAAAGTCGACGCTGAAAATGCCTGCAGCTGTGAAGTGAAGGTGCGTGAATAGAGCCTCTACTGCTACAAGCAAAATCTCCAGAAGTAGCTGCAAAATAGGAATCCAGTACAGACACGACAGGAGTCAGTAACAGCAGGCGGGCGGGGGGCTAGCTGCAGTCAAATACTCCAAAAAAGATGATTTGATGGAAAGCATCACGAGCTCCTGCAGAAACGGTGTCAAAGCATGGTGGGGTGGATGGTTGATGATGCGGACAACAATCCATAGAAGCCAAAGCTGTTTTTATTTTTCTCTCGTTTGTCTTATTTTTGTGTTTCGAAGCTGTAAATTTGGACAATGTGCACATCTGTAGGGACTGACTTGCTTTTGGGGGCGAGCCTCAACTGCAGTTTCTGGCCTCTAATACCATATGGACCAAGCGACGTTTGAAAACGTAACTGTCAGCTACAACCATCTAAATTTAAAAGGTTAAAACCATTACTTCAGACCAATATCGTGACATGCATGTGGTTGCTGACCCAGAGTAAGAGGTGGCCAGGTCTTCCTCCAGGCCCTGCTTTGTTGAGTGTCCTCGAGGTTGCTGTCAGTGTGCCAGGAGGAAGCATTAGGCGCAGTGTAATCTAGTGGTTGAGTAAGGTGTAAGTCTCAGTTCACAGCCACAGCACTGTCGTGTCTTTCCACCGGACTGTCAGCTGCAGAGCTAATCACCTTAAAAGCAGCATTAGCCTACGTGTGCACTCTGTCCTGCGTCGCTCGCACTCGCAACGTGGCGTTAATGCCGACTGCGTTACACAGAAGAGCTGCACAGCCATTAAAGTTTGATCATTTAGGAGATTCTTTTATAGTTTAATGCCTCGTATTTTAAAATTCGGCCCTGTCATTCAAAAACATCAGAGGCGCCATAGAATAAATGTTAAAATATGAGGAAATTAAACTCAGTATTCCTGCTAATATTTCTGTTAGATTCCTGTTGATAAGCAGATTTATGAATAATAAGTGGGGAAATTCCAGGGTTAGCTCATATAAATGAAAGCCTTTCTACATCACCAGCTGGCCCTTTAATTACAGCACCATGTGTTTGCAGGATGGGTTTAGTTTTATGCTTTATGTAGCATATCCTACATTGTGTAATTCTGCACTAAACATTTATTAAAAAGTCATTTGTATTTTAATATTTTATGTCTAAATTTTATTCTCCCCTTTTTTACATTTATTGTCTGTTTTCTGCACTCTCTTATTTTATCTTTTTCATTTGCACCTGTAATATAATCCCATTCCATTGTGGACTAGAAGCTGGATCTCAGCATTAATCATGGCTGCCTTGTTTAATTTCTCTTTTTCAGCCAGGAACTTCAATATCCAGAAGTCTGAGGCAATGCTGCGAAAGGTAATAAACGTGGACTTTCAGTTTTGTAGGCCTGGTGCTTCCACGTGTAGCACTCTTCTAGAAATGCATCGCACTGCTGAACCACAAGCCAAAGTGCGACCATAATGCCTTGCCATTCAGTGAACGATATTTGTGCGCTTAGCTCCGGTGCAGACTGCTCATTAGTGTGGGAGTGGCTCCAGATTAGAGAGGAGCGGCGTGATAACGGTACGCTGTGGGTAAACTGAGTCATCACTGCCAGCAAAGAGATAGGATATAGATAAAAGGCATTAAAGAAGCATTTAAATTGACAGGATGAGATTTACAGTGACTCAATTTACTGTACAGGTGACTGTTGTCCACTAGGGGGCAGAATATATGAAGCTGTGTTTGCACACATTCCCGTAGCGCTCATGTTTGTATCATTCAAACCATGATTCAACCAGGGATTAAAGCTACTGCTAAACATTTACGCATTGCTTCCACTGCTAGCTGTCATCAGGAGTACTAGTTAGTAAAATTAAATATTATTTTATGAGCATACAACCCCCAGCTGTACAGTGGCAGTGCCCCCTTTCTCTGGAAGTTGTAAACAATGTGTGTAGACGGTGCGTGAAAGGAAGGCGGCTGCTGCTGCTAACGTTAGCAACTCTCTGCAAACTAATCTGACACTGTGTGTGTGTGCAGTGGGATAGTGGTACAGAGGCCTGCACATTTAACACACAGTTATCAAGGAATATCATTATAGTTTCAAAAAGCAGAAATCACCAGACGAGGACAAGATGTCCTGTTTAGTTTTTAGCTGTAAATAACAAATAATGCACATGGACTTTATGCCAAATCTGAAGGGAGGGTAGGAAATGAGAAAATATATATGAACCAACACTTTAGCCCCTGATGACATCAGACACCTCTGAGGAAATGTCCCGTATTTTTTTAAAACCTGACGCTCGCATTCATGTTTTGGCTGAAGGCACATTTCCTCTGATGTTTGCCACCGTCTCGCTTCACACCAAGTTGGCGTCTGAATGCAATTTCAAGTTTTTACAAACTGTTTCTTATGCTGCATATGTTTAAAAAAGTGCCGCTTTTAAAAATAAAAGTTGTCAGTGTTTCAGCTCTGTGATTGAGACAGATTATAAATGTGCATAACAGTTTTTTCTTATATATAAGTTGCCAACAAACCCAATAAGAAGTGAACTGAAAAGCCAGTGTCAAACCCGAGGTTAACAGTCCCCGGGCGATAATTTCAGGGAGTGACCCTTGACCCTTATCTCAAATAAAAACAACAAAAAACAGCGATGGCGGGAAAAGCATCTCATGAAATCAAACGAGAAGCAACTCAGGGCATAGACACAGACTGAATACACAGAAGAAAGGAAAGGCGAAGAGCTGAAATGAATCAGACACTCAGAGAGTGGAAAAGAACAAAAGAAGGAAGTAAAAAATGTAGCCAACCACAGAGAATCGCATCTATAGAATAAAACAGGAAGTAACTAAAAGTGTGGCCAAGATCTCACACAGATAATACATGCAAGACGTACAAGGAGGATGGAAAATGAGCAAAACAAGAACCGAAGACAACAGTAAACATACATCAATAAGGACAACAACAGAGCCACAGATAACACAATGACAACAACACAAGCTAACTTGCGTCCATCTTTTCTTCCAGCATTTGGAGTTCCGGAAACAGATGAAAGTAGACGCAATAATCACTGACTGGCGTCCACCAGAGGTAACCCCCTACAAAGGTTTTATACCAATGTCTGATAATACAATGCAGCTTCATTGTACTTAAATTACTTGGCTTCTTCGCTACTGTTCCAGGCAATGTTTGATACCAAAATGGGAGTTTTCTTGCAGGTAATCGAGAAATATCTGTCAGGAGGCATGTGCGGTTATGACCGCGAGGGCAGTCCCATCTGGTACGATGTCATCGGACCCGTAGATCCTAAGGGCCTCTTTCTGTCTGCCTCCAAGCAAGACTTCATCAAGTCCAAGATCAGAGACTGCGAGATGCTTCAGAAGGAGTGTAACCTCCAGTCGGAGAGAGTAAGAGCAGACGCAGTGTTCCTGTTCACGCCTCAGAGTAAAAGCTCTAAATGGGCAACTGCAGAAAAACTGCATTCAGGTGGTGTAAATTCTGATTGTGTCTCTCACCAGTTAAAAAACCAGATTGTTAGGATGAAACTTTTAGTTCTTAACAGCGTTGGCCATCACCCGGACCTCTTGTCCAGCAGATCTGTGGGGACGGGCGGGTCCCCTGTGGAGCTGGGATTTTTTAAAATCAAAAAATGCCTGTTAGTTTGGGTCTAATCCCACGAATACACCTCGTCTTCGACACCACGGTTTAGTTTTGTTGTTTGCACGGCTTCAGAACACACCAGGAGCGATTATTTTATTTTGAAAATCAACCAGCCTGAATACAGCACACCCACGTTTGCCGTGTTCCTGCGATCACTCCCTACCTGGTGACCCTTTGGCCTCCGGCACTGCATTTTTATTTATTTGAGGTTCAAAGTTAATGCGCCTGTTTTAAAGTTCAATAAAGGATAAGCTCATGAAAACTGTTTAAGATTACAGTTACTGGTCACCAAAATAGGAAATCATTTTAAAAAGGCTGGTTTTTAGCAACTTGACTGTTAATTAACTGTTAACTAACTGTTAACTAACCGTTAACTAACTCTTAACTAACTCTTAACTAAACATGCATCTCTGACACTTTTTTAATGTTTAAAAACATGTTTTATAGGCTTTTTCTGTCTTTATGTCACCGTTTCCTTCCAGCTGGGGAAAAACGTGGAGTCGATCACAATGATCTACGATGTTGAGGGTCTGGGACTGAAGCACTTATGGAAACCAGCTATAGAAACATATGGAGAGGTATGGACTTGTATGCATGTAGTGTAAAAGCAGGCGGAGCAGAAGAAAAGATCTGCTGGTGCTGATGTTTCTCTGTTGCACCAGATCCTCCAGATGTTTGAAGACAACTATCCAGAAGGGCTGAAGAAACTGTTTGTAATCAAAGGTGATTTCATAGTTTTTTTAAATGACCTGATGGAAAAACCCTAATTTTGCTGAACTCTGACAGATTTCTGCTTTTTCTGTCGCAGCCCCTAAAATCTTTCCCGTGGCTTACAACCTCGTCAAGCACTTTCTGAGTGAGGCCACGCGACAAAAGATCTGCATCCTGGGAGGTGAGACAACAACACTGTTTACACGACGTCACCCAAAAGAGTGAAATTTAGCATTATGGCTTTGCTGCTTTCACAGCCAACTGGCAGGAGGTGTTGTTGAATCACATCGATGCTGAGGAGCTGCCGGCGATATACGGGGGTAAACGGACGGATCCCGATGGAGACCCTCGCTGTCGCACCAAGGTGAGTCGGGCTGCAGCATCCTGGCCTGTTTTTTTTTTTAATTCAAAAATGGCTGAAAAGTTGGAGGCGACAAATATCCATCACAGATTTACACTCAGTGCTTTCAGCTCACTCCTAAAGAGCAGCAATGGTCGCTGTAGTAGTATGACGTTGTCTTTGGTTGTTGGGTAATTTATCGACTGTTATTCTACTGTAGTTGTTTTGCCCATGTTCATAAAGACTGTATATAAAAGATGGATGTATCCACCTTGACGTCACTCATTGGAGGATTCGCCTTGAAGTCTTAAGCATATTGACCTTCGCCATCTTTGGGTTTTGAAGCCAGACTTGTCAGTCACTAGCCAATCACACCCTAAAGCATTCTCTGCTTTTTAAGCTGTTTTACTCTAATTGTGGCCAGAATAAAATATCTACATTCATTTGGATGACACAACACTTGAAACTAAATTTATAAACTCATCAGGACCTCATCACTGAGGTCACAAATCAGGTGAAAGGAAGGGTCATTTTCTCATCCACATCTTAACAATCTGACTTCTCTTTGCAACAGTAGGCGCCCCCTGCTGGCCTCTATGGTTGAATGCACTTTAAGTACTTTGGGATTGGCTCGCTTCATATAAATATCATCATATAAATATCTCTGAAGTCAACTGTGCTTCTTTGTTACAAACAATATGGACATGACAGTTTATTTAGAAATGGATCCACTGACTAATAACAGCATTACTTTAATAAGGCAACCAGCATATCAGAAGTCACATGACTGCTCTAAATAGACTGAGAGCATTAAATATCATTTACTATTAAAAATGCATCAAGTGAATTCAGTAAAAAGCACCAACGTAATAATTTATAGATTCTTTTATAGTACTCCTGCCAAACTGTTCTATTTGGTGACATTACTGAACTAGTTTTGAAAACAAGCCGTCACACAGCTGTGGTCGAAAGCGATGCTTTTGTTGTTATACCTGTAAATGTAATTTTCTATTTTGACATTTATTATCATGTGACAAATTTATTAAGCTTTCAAAGTAATAAAGCTGAGTGACAACTTGAATTTTCAAAACTGCTGTGAGTGGATGGCAGTCTGACTCCAACTGCAGCCAATCAGCTCTCCCGTAGACGCAGAAATAGTCTCCAGTTTACGGTTAAATTGTGACTTTAACTTGTGAGTCCTGTTGTGTAGTTTCCCTTCACCGATTTGCATCGTGTGCTGCTACGGTTTTAGCTGCTTTACCCTGTGCTTCGATATCATGCTAATGTGTTGTGGGTTTACATTTGACTAGCAAACTATGTTTTCCATAATTTCCTGCTACAGCCAAACAAACTGCCACCAGGCTACTCTTAACACTGAGTCATAAAATGTTCTGCTGGCTCTGGCTGTGTGACGGATCCTGTTACACATGGATGAACCGGTCGAGTCGCTGCACGTCACTGACAATGCAGCGACTATTCCAGACTGGCTGTCTGCAGCAGGATAAATCAATACAGCTACAAACACACAAAAAACTGTTTAGCGCATCTTCCTTGATACAAACAGAGGGGCTTGTGGGTTGCACTAAAAAGAATGACCAGTAATGTGTTTGCAAACCTGCAAATAATAATCAGCTAAACCTCCCTCCCACCTTCCTTGTTGTGTAGATGTTGTGTGGAGTGAGTAGTGGCCTTACCCTGGAGAAAACAGCAGCTTTGGTAGCCCTGCAGCATAGACGCAGCTCCAGATGACACAACTGACCCGTGTTTGTCACTGTTTCTGTAGATAAAAAATTGGGCCCAGAACAGATGAGGAACAGAACGAGAGAGAGAAATTCATTTTGACTGCATACAAGGGAACAGACGCTCAGCCTCAGATGTTTTGTTTCTTTCTTCTTTGTTTTTTTTAACCTTGTGTGTTTAACTAGTTGTCTTTTAGCTAGCTGTGTGTCATTGATTCTCTGTTGTATCCTGATTTTGCTGCAGGTGTGAATTTATGTTCTAAATGCTGTTACGTGATCACGTACTTGTGCTGCCCAGTGTAGCTGAGCTGTAGAGTGAGTGTTTAATTAGAAAAGTTTAAGAATTTCTGGTGATTTTATTTCTGGGTGTGATGCCTCATTATTTTCAGATACTGTTTAAAAGTTAGTGGCTTTGAAACGGGTGCATATAGCGTTTAAAATAACAAGATTATTGAGTGCTTTACTAATAAAACCTCTCTGGAACAATATGAGTGTAAAATGCAG
>VURO01049761.1:0-18755 GCA_015108175.1 Pelvicachromis taeniatus | reverse complement strand
AAGCCTTTATTTGTCACTACAGTTTCCTGCAGCGAAATTGGACCTATCCGGACCACACATACATTACACAACATCACATTGGGGAAAAAGTGAGGTGCACAATATGAAAGGGTCAGGAGGAGAGACAGATGATAGTTTAGGTGTTAACTTGGAATATTTCTTATACATTTGGAACCACACATCAGTCTCTGTGTGTGTGTGTGTGTGCGTGTGCGTGTGC
Source organism: Pelvicachromis taeniatus (assembly GCA_015108175.1). NCBI lineage: Eukaryota > Metazoa > Chordata > Actinopteri > Cichliformes > Cichlidae > Pelvicachromis > Pelvicachromis taeniatus. The sequence goes on along the minus strand of VURO01049761.1, from coordinate 18,535 downwards.
GTATGTCTTACACCGAGTGCTCGCACTTCCATCCATCCATCTTCCTCCGCTTATCCGGGGCCGGGTCGCGGGGGCAGCAGCCCAAGCAGAGAAGCCCAGACCTCCCTCTCCCCAGCCACCTCCTCCAGCTCATCCGGGGGAACACCAAGGCGTTCCCAGGCCAGCCGAGAGATATAATCTCTCCAGCGTGTCCTGGGTCTGCCCCGGGGCCTCCTCCCGGTGGGACATGCCCGGAACACCTCACCCAGGAGGCGCCCAGGAGGCATCCTTATCAGATGCCCGAACCACCTTAACTGGCTCCTTTCGATGCGGAGGAGTAGCGGCTCTACTCTGAGCTCCTCCCGGACTTCTCACCCTATCTCTAAGGGAGAGTCCAGGTGCTCGCACTTATTTGCGTTAAATATGAGTGTGTGTGTGTGTGTGTTTATGGGCTCAGGGCTGCATGCAGAGAGTGGCGTGGAGGGGGGAGCACTGTGATGAGTTTAAGAAGTCTTGACAGCAGATGCCTGCATAATAACGCAGAGAGAGGACATGTGCAAGCAGGAAAATCAAGGACACCGCATCATGCGTAACAAAGTAACAATTTCTGTGGCGGCTTAGAGCGTGCATGCAGATTATGTGCAGAAAAGGCTGCAGATGCTGCTAAATGGATTTGGAAATCGGTGCTGAGAAATATAGCCGAGCAGGGATTTAAAGAGCTGTGTGTGTGTGTGTGTGTGTGTGTGTGTGTGTGTGTGCGCGCTTCAAGCTTTGTGTTGAAAAATGCTCTTCTGCCGTCCCAAGATGAAACCATGGTCTGGTGCTGCCACCTACTGACAGCGAAGTGCCTCCAACACTGTCAGCTGTTTAATATCTGACATGTAGGAAAAAAGTGTCACAAAATGACTCCTGTTATAACTCTTTATATGTTTGTAGACATCTGATGTTCCCAGGCTACCATCCAACTTCTAACAAAGCCCAGCCTGCACAGCATCTGTAACCAGACAAGATTGGGGTTGCTGCGGCAACCTTAAGATAAAACATTCAAAGAAAAAATCAGTCTGTGTCCTCCATAGTTTCCCACACACTGAATACTTGCTGTATTTTTTTTTTTTTAAAAAAGGTTTTATTTGCAGTGTTTTAACCAATCAAACAACATATTTCCTTCACTGTCCTTTTGCCCCATCGTCAAGTGTGTCGATGACACCGTCGTGGTCGGGCTCATCTTTGATGAAGATAAGAAATCTCACAGGGTGGAGGTGGAGAACGTCCTGCTGGTGCTCGCAAAACAACCTGAAGCTGAACGTCCTTAAAAGAGCTCATAATGGACGTCAGGAGACACAGACAGGTCCACTCCACTCCTGCAACAAATGGTGAACACACATCTCCCACAGCTTCTTCTCCTGAGCCATTCTGACTGTTAACAAACACTTTTTTGAATATATCCCTCCTGCTTGTATACATTTCTCCTGTTTGTTATTTGTTCCTGCTGTCTAATATTTTAGTTTATTCAACAGTCGGTGTGGAGCACCTACAATTTTGATGTACATATAAAGGGCTATTCTATTGTTTTATTCGGGTCAGCTATTCATTTGTTAACGCTGCGGAGCAGATCTGCAGAAGGTCTTTCTATCAGCACCCCTTTAACGTTTTCATCAGCACTGAGGCTTTGCTGGTGGTTTTGATTTAGCTTAGCGACTTTAATGCATTTAAAGTATAACTAGGTTCTGTTTGTGTGTTTTTAAGGAATCCTGTGCTTCTGATGTGATCCCTCCGCTGAGCTACACAGGTGCAACCCAGTACCAGCAAGGTGTTCCTAATACAGTGGCCGGTTGGTGTTCGCATGGCGTATAAAGGCATCAGTCACAGAAAGATAAGAGCCAGCAGGTGGCAGCAGAGGAGCTTCAGTTTGCCCAACACCGGGTGGTTTTCTTCTGACCTTTGACCTTCACAGTATCTCCTCTCAGGGTTGACTACTCTCTGCTTCAGACGCCTGCGCCTTGTGTCTTCTTTCCTCGCTGACTTTCATGTTGTATTACATATACTGTGCTGGGGTCAGTATAGAAGTATACAGCTCAGTTCACACAGTTACACTCAAAAGACGCACAATAGCTTTTCCCCTCCAAATTATGTTGACTGAAATTAAATCTCGAATATTAAACAGACACATAAGTTGACCTAAGATTAGCATATTGAGAATGAGATGAAATATATCAAGTTAATTATATTAACCTCTTAACACTTATTTAAGTCTAAACTAAAAATATATTTTATTCAGGTGTATAACTCATTGTTTTATTGAACACAACTTCATTACAGCTGAAATCATCAGTGTACATTCATTCATAGCCAAATTATTTACGACAGTTCTCGCCGTCACACTGTCTAGTTGTCAATCACAGCAGTCTTTGGACAAGTCTTTCGGGGTGGCTGTAGCTCAGGTGGTAGAGTGGGTCACCTCCGCACCGGAAGGTCGGTGGTTCGATCCCAGGCTCCTCCAGTCTGCATGCCAAGTATACTAACCCCATGTTTGCCTACAGAGGGCCCGGTGGCGCCTGTGTCCGGCAGCCTCGCCTTTATCAGTGCGCCCCAGGGCAGCTGTGGCTACAATGTAGCTCACCATCACCAGTGGGTGAAAGACTGAATGTGTCCCCAAAGCGCTTTGGGGTCCTTACCGGCTAAGAAAGCGCTATACAAATGCAGGCCACTTACCATTTACAAACAGCTCTTCAGGCTGATCTGGGATCTGATGCAAAGCCTGACTGATGATGATTTTTATCTGCGATATTAGGAAACACGTCAGAAAAGTGTGCTCAGTGTTAGTATTCTAATAACTAAAGATCAAGTTGAAGATAAAAGTCAATCTTTTTAAAATCTTTAATGCTGCAGCTAAACTCAGCTGTTTTGATTGTGTTGGGGTTTGAATCCACCGAGCCGTTCAGTGTGGAGTGTACATGTTCTCCCTGTGTGGACGCTCCAGCTTCCTCCCACTGTCCACAGACACGCATGTTAACCAGTCATCTTAAAGTGGCGGTACAGCTGTGAATGTGTTGGCATTGCAACAGGTTGATGTGTAGCGTTGACTGACAGCCGAAGCTGTTGAACTGCGTGTCAGTCAAAGAGATATTTTTTACTGTGTTTGTGTGTCAGAGGTGATGAATGTTTCCTCGTTACATTTTCCATTAGTACACACCCGCCCTGACATTCCTCCTGTCAGTCGACTCTCTGGGTTTATTAAGCTCAGAACAAAACACATAAATAAATGAGTGTCCTGTTCATAACAGCAGACAGCTTCTTAAACTCAGGTTTGTTTGTTTTGTAAACATGTTTATTTTGAAAATCTTAATCCAAATCACATAAACAGCTTAATTCAATTAATTATGTAATGTAAAAAAATAACGATCACTTATTTTAACGTCTAGATTTGACTGATGTGTCTTTTATCTGTCCTCTGCTTCAGTTGGTCATTTTAAAACGTTATTTTTCTCGTTTCGTCGCACAGCTCCGTTCTGGCTTCTCTCAGGGCTCAAACCATGTGATGAAATACCTGCTTATATTTCATCATCACACCTTTTTTTTACTTCCCTGTTTGTATATGATGTTAGTTCCCTCAATCGTGTCTTTATTTAGATCTGTTTACATTCATTCACTCTGCTGTTGTTGATTTGTATTTTTACTGCTGTTGGAATAAAAACTAAATATAATTTAAGATATTGAAAGTGGAGCAGCTGTTGTAACCTCCACTTTCCAAATGTACTTTTAAGATGTTATATTGTAACATGTGTGTACAGAAGTAGGTGCTGCTGGTTGGTGTTGAGCACTGTCGCCTCACAGTCAGCAGGTTTTGGGCTTTGAATCCACCGAGCCGTTCAGTGTGGAGTGTACATGTTCTCCCTGTGTGGATTCTCTGTGGACGCTCCAGCTTCCTCCCACAGTCCAAACACAGACATGTTACACTTATCTGATGAAATACATGTTTACATTTGATCTTAATGGCATTTTTATACTTCCTTCTATGAATGTATTTACATCATTCAGATCCATTTACTCAGTTTGTTGGAATAAAAGCTAAATATAACACAGAAGCAGCTGCTTTTACCTTTAGTGACATCCAGTTTTACACCTTTGTCCAGCTTTAGTGACGTCAGGGTGCTGCAGTGTTTACTCTGTGTGCCTTCATCTTCAGGTGCGTGTGAGAAACAAACTCACCCATAAGCTGTTGAAACAAAGACATTTGTACTGCCTGTCAGAGAGATGACAGTTTCTGTGTTGCTCTTTAAACACACACCCAGGCTGACCGTCCTCAGAGGTTTGCTTCTTTTGTTCAGGCAGGGCGACATCCTTTAGATTCTTAAAGTTTGAATGATGAGTTTGTTTTGAGTAGAAAAAGCTTCTGCAGATACTTTCTGTTTCTGTTCTCCGTGGAAACACAGCTGCTCTGTAGAGGAGGACGTTTGTGGAGGTGAACGTGAACATCCCATCACCTGTTTTCTCTCACACTCAAACTGTAAATTCAACTTCATTTGAGTTTCTTTGTCCCAGACTTTAGTCCAAGAGGAGCAGTACCGTCAATCTGACACCACCTTTAATAGCTGTAAACATCACGTGTCCTACAGACAGGATAGCTGATGGAAGCTTTGTGTCTGTTCTTCTCTCAGATTGGTTCATGTTTAAAGATCAGCTTGAGGATAAAAGAGATCGGGTGTTTTTACCCCGTCAGTGCTGCAGTTTGTCTCTGAGTGTTTTTCCTCTGCTGTTTGTTGTCTGGAGCTGAATTCAACAGGTTTCTGCTCCTTTGTCTGAAACTGGATCCAACAGGTTTCCAGATCACATGATCACCTGCTGCAAACACCGATCACATGCACATGTTTTTCACTTCGCCAAAGCGCTTGCTCGTCGGCGCTCATGTGATTGTTGAGGTTTTCTCTGTGCTATTGTTGGATCTGATGTGATTTGATGGCTATATTAATAAAATTGTATTATTTTAAATCATGTCTGACAGCCCAGTATCTGTACAAATAGAAAAATCAGAGCTCAGCATGTATTTATATTGGCTGGTTGTCAGTGATGCTTCCTTTCGAACAGTGTCGAGTTTTCAGACTGAAAGCTGCAGCGTGCAGCTTTCAGGACATGCAGGTCAGTTACTGCTTTATTAGTAATTTACTGACATGGCACTGAGTTAAGAGCTGGCTGTGACTGATTTCAGGTGCCAGTTATTGCGTCCACAGCTGCCCCAGCACATTCTTATATACTGGATATCTTCCAATAATCGCTGGTCTCTAATAAGTGCCGGGTTTGAAAACATGTCACGCAAATAGACGCCGGTCTCCAATAGTAACCTTCTGCGCTGTATTCTCCTTTTTAAATTTTATTGGCGGTTGTTGTTGCATTACCGCCACCAACTGGTATGGAGTGTGACTGGAACGTCGCTCAAAAAACAAAAAACAAATCTGTACTGTCGTCGGTCCTCCTCGTTTCATCACTTGGCCAGCTGTTTCCAATCAGCCTTCATCTACGACCAGCAGCATTTAAGCTGGATGCAGCGACCATCGAAGTGGGATTATTACACTGAACTGGAGCTGTCGGCTAGCGAACCTGTTAACTGTCATTTTCTGCTCATTTACGTCCTCTCCTGGACAGTCAGGCGGAGAGAAGTTTCGGGGAGCACAACTCGTGCACTGGGCTAACACAGACACTCTGGAACAAAGGAGGAGCACAATTGGGAACTGCATTATTTGTTAACTGTTGGAATACGTTTTGGAGCTGTCACGACCAGGCGGCCAGCTCAGGAAAAAGACTCAAGCGCAGATACCACTGAGAGACTCCGGGGTGCAATGTAACAGAAGCTTTATTCATCGCAGCACGTAAGGACAACACAAAGTACAAACAACTCCCAACTTTATACACAAACTAAAGACGAGAGGGAGAAAACATTAACCCTCTGAAACACCGAAGAAATCCTTAACATGAAACGTAAGACCAAAACTATAGAACAGAAATCGCCACAATAAAAGTGGGCAAGAAACTGAGGGTTATTAGGCTCACTAGTGACATTACATGTGGGTCGCACAGAATCTAAGCAGACAAATGCTACGTTATACTATAATGCAAAACAAACACATGAACCAGGCTAGTCATGGGGGCCACTCTTTAAGTGGGGCGGAATAAGAATCTCAGTGGCAGCCGAGAAGATGGAGGAAGAGGGGAGACGTAACGATGTCGCACACGGTGAAACTGTAATGAGGGAGAAAATAGTCAGAACGGCCTCAAGCACATTATCCGAAAAATATGAACAATTAACACTGATCTTACTTTAGGCAGGAGAAGGTGAAACTTGGGGTGGGAAACTTATCCGGGTGAGGTTGGCTGTGACAGCTGCACAAGGAGGCAAGCAGGTCGGTGAAAAACGGCGGAAAGACCAACGGCAACCCAGACGAGGACATAGGGGTATAGACAATCCTGGCGATCAAGGGATTCTGCTGTGAGACAAAAAAAAACAAAAAACGAGATTAATCCACAGAAAAGGCAACATGCATCTTTGAGCTACGACTCCAGACTAACTAGGGTTAGCAGACGTTCCAGCGAGGAATGTTTGTTGCTGATTGCCCAAACACGTAGCTAACGAGAAGGGGGAGCGGTGAAACAACTGTATGGTGGATTCTCTGGCACCCAGGAAAATCCAGCGCTCACCCAGACCATGACAGGAGCACTGTAAATAAACACACTGTCTTTTCACCTCAGTCTAAAAACCGCGCCTGGGTCCTCTTTCCCTCTCACTTCCACGACAATTCTGGTCTCTTTTAAACGCCGGATCAGCCGGATAATTTTTTGAATAAACGCCCGGGCTACAATTGGAAGCTATACGGTACACATGTCTGTAGTAAAAAGCTAGATCCTACCCCGCCCCCCCAAGAAAAAATCAAAAAATCAAACCCAGCACTACACCCTACAAAGAGTTGCTGGTTGTAATGGGAAGTCTAATTAGTTTGTACTTCATTGTTAAGGAAGCAGAATAAATCCTGCAGTCAAAGATGTACACAAGCTCGTGATCTGTGCCTCTTTATTTTAATACACAGTAGCAGGATTTAGGTTCAATGAATGCAGCTCATTCAATAAAGATAAAACATTGGCATGCAATATAATAACACATATTTCATATCATATTATATTATTTATTTATAACATCATAATAAAAGGGGAGATTTTTCCCAAGATTGCAAAAAATCTTGGGAAAAATTACATTTTTCCCAAGAAAAATCAGCCCAGGACGTCCTCTTCCAGCCTCTGTGGTTCCTCCTGTGTGACCTGCAGGTGAGAAACAGGTGTGAGGTGTCAGCTGTCAGGTAGGTGATGATGAAGAACAGAACAGAATCCATTTCCTCTTCAAACTGCTGTCAGACATTATCTACTGCACTCTGATCACATCACTCAGACCAGCTGCTTTCTACAAAGTCTCATCAACAACATCTTTAGAAACAAACATCAACAACCAGGAAGCAGCTTCACCTCTGATCACACACACACTCAGCTCTACTCACTCACCTGGAGGAGCAACATGAAGGTAGGTGGTGTTGATGGACTTCCATGTTCCATTCATGAAGACATGACACTGATATGTTCCAGTGTCATTAATGGTCACATTCTTCAGAATCAAAGACACGTCTCCATCCTTTTTCTCTCGGTCATGCAGTTCCACACGGTTCTTAAAAGATGAATGCTGGTTTATTGACTCAAAGTGCCCGTCTCGCTCTAAAAGTACATATTCTTCTCCCAGGTCAGGTCTGCTCCATTTTATAGCTGCAAAGCCGTTTGGAGCACGACATATCAGAGTGGCGTTCTGTCCAGACTCAGCTGTGATGTCCTTCTGGGCTGAAAAAGGAAAGGTTAAGAGAGGTTAAAGGATCAAACTTCACTTGTACAGCAATGACGATGTTAATGAGCCACAACTAGAGACCAGTGGTCTGTACAGAACCAAACCACAGGTTTCTGATATCTGGCACACTGATGTTTGTCATTAGAGACACCCTCAAAGAATCTGTGGGAAACAACGTAACAGGTGTTTCCCACGCCTGTGCCAAATTAGCCAATCAAAAAGAAGCATAAACATATGAACCAATAGTGTTTTTTGCACCGACTCAGTGGAGGTATACAGAAGAGTTTCAGCTACCACAGATGTTTTGGGGCAGACTGTTGGTTGATTACATACATGCTGTTACGGATTTCTTGCCATTCAAAGAAACGTGACCAGCCCCATGTGTCTGACAGACAGTCCGTGACTTCAGTAAAGTTGTGAAGACACTGATAATGTTGAGCTTTCTGAATTAAAACCTGAAATCAACATTGTTTCCAATCATTAAACAAAACACGTGTCTGCAGCCAGCTGTGTGACAGTCTATAAAAAACAAAGAGATACGATTTTGGTGACATGCACAGTGTGGTGTCACCAAAATCAGTGAACAACTGGTGGTTGGAACAACAACCTCCACAGGAAACCAGTCACCAATTTTAAAATGTTAAATTATGCTAGTATGAATTCCTCTTGTGACGTTCTTAAATGTAACTGAACTAAAAAAAGAACAAATAAATAAATAACTGAAAACATCAAAGTATTACGAGTGCGTTTAAGAGGCTCAGCAGCTACTAATAACCAGCAGAGTGTTTGCACAAAGTTCAGTCAGAACAAGTAAAGCTGGTTTCTACTTACCTTTGGAGGCTGAGACAGGAGCCGTGGTTAATAACATAATCATTATTAATACGAGGATGCCTATTATCAGTATATAAGCAGAGGCACTCTTTAAATCAATGCATTTGGGTTTTCTTTCTTTAAAAACGTCTATTTTGATCATGTTAAATCTTTCCCGATTTTCCATAATCAAAAATTTTATTACAATTTGAACTTTTCTGCAATAAACACAGAACAGCTGCTTCTGGTGCGTCTGCGGGTTTATACCACGCTGCGGATTGATACTAAGACAACCAAGGTGCACATTTCCGCGAGGCCCCGCCCTGACTGAGCATTGGAACTATCTTGTGGGTTTTTATTTTTTATTTTTTTTAAAATGAACAAAATACAAATAAGTAATAAACAAACAAATAAAACAAACACGTAAAAACTAATTTTAAACATGAAATTATAATATAATTCTGACCAATGTCGTTTGGTTCTGCAGAGGTTGTGGAAACATTTTGCTGTGGATGCCAAGTCTGGGCGTGGTGTGTGAAGATCTTTACACCAGACATAAAAAGAAGGTTGTGTGTGTTAAAAATACAGTAATTCAGTGCATTTTAAAACAGTTACATGTGAGTTAATGCTAATTATTGATGCTAATCGCGTACGTTAGGGGAGGAGGGCTCATCTCTCACCAGACAAGCTGGAGGAGGTGGCTGGGGAGAGGGAGGTCTGGGCTTCTCTGCTTGGGCTGCTGCCCCCGCGACCCGGGGAAGAAGATGGATGTTAATGCAATTACAAACTAAAAATCTGGATTTTGTTTTTAAAAAGGTATTTTAAACACTGAATTTAGGCTTGGACATTATATTGCAGTCGTACTGAGGTCAAATTCATCTGATGTCTCACTCAGTACTTTAAGATAAAAACAGGTGAGGTATTTTGGTGTCTGATAAACTACAAACTAATGAACATGTGAGTCAGACTGAGATTATTTTCTCACCTGTTTGTTAATCAGCACAAACCCACAGAGCTGAAAACTCGCCGTGAGCCTTCAAATGACTTTGATCAAAAGTAAAAGTCTGCTGCCATCTAGTGGCAATGCAGCTGTACTACGGCAGAGCTGCAGATTTGTATCAGTAAGAAGATCAAAACTTTAGAAGTCCCTTGATGACTTGAAACATCAACCACCTCGATAAATGGAATATAAAAGAAACAAGAGCAAGCATACTAACATAAAACTGCTTTTAAAAGCATAATTAAAATATAACAATTAGGAGTAAAATACCATAAAACAAGGAAGCAGTCGATGCCAGTCCATCAATGACAGTAAAACAACAACAAGGCTACAACAAGACAGCAGCAGTGTGTAGGCCTGTAACAAAAGAGGGGGAACAGTAGTGATGTGTCCTGTGTGTCGGGAAATCTCGGGTGAGTTTTTTGTGAAGCGCGTATCGAGGCTCGCTTTGATTACGTATGCAGTGACGTTCGAGGCCTCGCGGGCAGTCCGTACCACGTGACTGAATCAGGAACTGGCTCGCCGGCAGCCAAACACAGCTGATTTCCCGATCGCAACAGTGTTCACATCACAACTCCCTCCCTATTTGTTTCCATGTACATTCCTGTGTTAAGCTGTCAACGTGTTATACACAAACATTAATATAATATTAAATATAGCTAATATTTAGAGTTTAGTTATTGGTGTCATGAACAAAAGTAATTTCTTTATTTATCCAACTTGAAGCACCACAAACTAGTTTGTGTCATTATCCAGATGTACATAAGCATGATGACACAGTTACACAATCATACCAAAACTCTGCCCTGATAGTTTCTACTTTCTCTTTTGTATCAGACATACCGAGACAATATTCGGGATAAATAACCATGAAAACAACTTATTTATTCAGTTTGGAGGTTTACACATCACATCATTGTAATCGTTGAGCCTGTTTCACTTGAATCGTCCACTTGATGGCGCAGTTGGGCAAATAAATCATTCGATCAGTGGGCTGGAACGCTTCAGTTCATCACGAGGCTTTATCTCACCTACTGTACACCAAAATTGTTGATACCATGAGTGTCCTACTTACCACCAGTGCAAACTGGGGAAACGAATCAGGTTTGATATACTTAACAGATCTTTGCCACTGCAAACAGGAATGAATGCAGGTTGCGAGAGCTCCAGATCAGACCTCGGCTGTTGCTTATAACCAACCTCTGATTAACAACTAAAGGAGGGGTAAATGTTCATGCTGCATTCACAGACACCATGTATAAACCAACACACACCAAATCCAACCCACCACATAAAGAAATTAGAATTATTAGTCCTTGTCCTAGTATTATCTATATCTGAGACGGAGATTGTTGCTTCATCGTGCTTTGATTTAATCTTGACTACAGCTTGTTTCTCGGTCTTCTCCTGCCTCAGTAAACCCCCCCCTGCTTTGGCTGCAGCTTGTACAAAGCGGTGCCACAAAGCTCCCGACCAGGCCCCTCCAAGCGCTCGACCTCTGCTGATCTCACTGCACTGGCTCCCCAGTAAATTTAGATTCAGTTCAGCGGACTCAGTCAAAAAACAGCTGAAAGGCTTATCGTTGTAAAAAGTGGCATTTGAGTACAAATTCACTGCTGTTGTGTTTTTAAATCTCCAGTGTCTTGGTGTCATTTTAATCCTACTCTTATGTTTTTCATTTTGTTGTTTTAATTTGCCGTGAAGCGCCTATGCGACTGTCAAAAGACACTTTATAAAGAAATGTAATGTGATAAATGTAATAGCTCGAGGCCACCAGTAGATGGAAGCAGACTTTAAATGTGAGTCAAGGTCATTTGAAGATTCAGCTGTGTTTTCAGAATGTGGGGTTTGTGCCGAGTCAGCAAGTGGAAAAGAAGAAATGATCCAGAAGTCCAGTGGGAGTCACATGTTCATGAGTTTGACAGTCATCAAACACAAATAACACACGTTTTACACGATCACTGTCTAAAGGCCTCCACACACTCAGCTTACCAGTGACTGTGAGGTTAACCATGTTACTGATGGGACCCTCTCTGGACTCACACCAGTAAACTCCACTGTCAGGAAACATTGCATTAAAACTAGACCTGATTGTGTGATATTGTGCGATACGTCACACTAATGAAAACAATTACTAACGAGTAAAAGAAACGATGATTGTGCTGATAAAGAAGGACTGCTTTGGAGTATCAATGACATTATAACTTACTGAACAACGTGAACAGACATACGGAGCTTGCTTTAAGGTGTGGGTGTCATTAGTCAACGTTGAAAAACTGAGTGTTTAAAATATTTGTTTTCATGGCTCCACCTTGTTTGTTGTCATGCTTTTGTTTGTGATTCTTTGGTCAAAGAGAAACCATAGGTTAGACCGAGCTGCTGAAAACACACATTCACACTTAGATAGTCAGGATTTTTACTCAACGACTCTTTCTTTAAAAAAAAAAAAAGACCATCTTATGGAAATATTCTCACACTTTGTGGAAATGTCCTCGGTAACATCTGCGTCTCTCTGCTGGACTTCACTCTTTGCCTGCCTTCTCTGTGTCTCTGCAGGTGAGATTGAATTTGTTTTAAATGCAACAGGATTTTTCTGATTTAAGAAAGAACACCTCATCAAGAATTCTGTTCGTATTCGTGATTAAAAAGTGTATTTAGGTAGAGTGTGTGACCTGCCAGATCTCGCCACAGTTTAAGAGTTAAACCTAAACTCACCTGAGCGCTGATACAGACAGCAGACTGTGAGAAAACTGAATTTGCTAACCCTGAGATAAAACTGTTTAATTAAAACTAATTAAAACTCAGTTGCAAAATGACACTCTGATAGTTCGGGGTTGTCCTCTCCTTCAGCTTCACTTGCTTCATTTCAGATCTGTTTTTAGCAGATCTGTTATCTGTTATACCCTAACAAACATTAAAATCCAGGTTGTATCAGTCGTTAGTGTAAAAGTCGGGTCAGCAATTTCTAGCTTCATCTTTAGCTCACAATACAATCTGTATTTTCACTCTGTGGACGGTAAAGCAACTCTTATTCTATCAGGAAGTTCCTCTGCACTTGCTGACTTCTGCACAAAATACAAGAATCATCGACTTCTATTACAGTAGGGTAATGGGGTATCCTTAATACAGCATATTAAGGATAAGAAAAAAAAAGTAAAACCATAAATAAACAGTACAATTCCACTCTCGCCCTCCGGTGGGTGGTCCCTACCTTCAAGCTCCTCTACCAGAGGCCTGGGAGCCTGAGGGTCCTGCTCAGTATCTTTGCTGTTCCTAAGACAGCAGTCGTCTGGACAAAGATCTCAGATGTTGTTCCTTGGATCTGCTGGATTTACTTGCCCTGTTTGGGACTCATTGCCCTGCATGCCCTGATTACCATGGGGTAAACTTACTCAATACTACTAAACAAACTACAATTTTATGGCATAATCTCTAATGCATAATCCCATAATTCCTTGTTTAGTGTATTGAGTAATCAGAGCACCAAGTGCAGTGACTCCCAAACCGGGTGAGTGGCTCCAGCAGATCCCAGGAACATCATAATAGATCTCTGTCCAGAAGAGCGCAGTCCTAAAATGAAAAAAAAATAAATAAAATAGTAAAGGAGACTAAATTCTTAGGATTTCAATTGACAATAAAATCAGTTGGAAACCACAAATAAGAGATGTACAAAACAAAGTTTCCAAAAGCATGTCAGTCATGAACAAAATGAATCAGGTTTCCTTCCGTGATGGTTCCTCAGACACTGAGGTTATACACATTCATATAGAGGCACACAACCTAACTCATTAAGTGCTTTTGTGCGTCTCTGGTCCAGTTTAGAGGATCTCATTGGTCTCACTGTGAAGTAAACAGCTTTACTTAGATCCCTTTGACCTTTCTGTTCTCTCAGACCAGAAAAACATCAAAGCAGTGCTTGGACAGACGGTCACTCTGCCATGTCGAGCTCCAAAAAGCAACAACTCCATCATTGCTGCAGAGTGGAGCAGAGCTGATCTGGGGGATAAATATTTCCTTTTGTACTGGAGAGAGCAGTTTGATCCAGATCACCAGCATCCATCCTTTAAGAACCGGGTGGATCTGCAGGACAGACAGATGAAGGACGGAGACGTGTCTGTGATTCTGAAGGATGTGACGACTGCGGACGGTGGAAGATACGAGTGTCGTGTTGTACAGAGGGGAACAAATATGGATGATGTCACCATCAGCACCATCTACCTGAGAGTCGTTCCTCCAGGTAAGATAGTAGATGGTGATCAGAGATAGGAAATATTTATTTTCCTCAAAAGGCTGTACTAGCTTAAACACAGCAGGCAAAGAGCCACGTGTTTACAACACACATAGTGCTCAGTAATGATGATTTTTTTAACAAGACAAACAATTGCTTAGCAAGAAGCCATTTATCAAAAACAAACTACACAACCCATCTGCTGCATCATAGAGCGTAGGTTGGATACGCAAGCAGACTATCAAATTAGATAAAGAAGCACTGAAGTGGCTTAAAAAGAGAGGAAGAAACTCATATACATGTATCTAAGTGTGTACACGCATGTGCAAGCTATCTAAACATGAAACTAGTTTATAAGCTTTATTTGTGTTTCCTTTATGGTTTTTTACATTTTGGTGGATAATTTGTAAGCGTTCACATCACAGTGGATTTTCCCAGTTGACAACTCTCACCTGTTTCTCACCTGCAGGTCAAACAAGACGACGCAGAGAGGCTGTTTCTGATGGAGTGACAATTGGTCAGGCGGTTTGTATTGCAGTTGTTTTTGTTGTTGGTTTCTTTATCTTTTACGCATGCTATAAAAGAATGTACCGCAGGATAAACTGATGTTCTGAGGACAGACAGAAATGAGCTGTAAAATAAACTTGGGGTTTAGTAGGATTAGCCAAAGATGCTCCACATAATAAACCAGCTGACTCTGAGGAGGTGAGCTGGAAGACACTCATTGAGTTTTGATCTATACCTGCCTGGCAGCTAACATCTGCAGCATCCCATTAGGACGTATCACACAGTGCAGGCTACAGCTGCACATTTGTTTTGTTGTTGTGTGTTACCTGTTAAACACTTGGACCTGCTTTCCACGCCTCCTCTTTATATATCGTCATACTGTACTTATGAGTTTATTTAGCGTCTGCAGCTAAATTGGGAATGTCTGTGTCACTCTGCTCGACTTTGTTTCTTGTCAGTGTCTTTCTTGTTTTTGTTTCTGTAGATGGGGTTTAAAGGTTAAAACCAAACATAGTTTCCCTCTGAGATAAAGCTGAATAAACAGTATCACCCTGGTTTGAATGTTACTTTCCATACATTCAGTTTCATATTGATTCAGTTTCTCTTTCGGTGTAAAAGTGTCACGAGGTTGGGTGGTGTATCTCCGAACTTAACCACTTGGTCAGGAGTGCAGTTTTCACCACAGAGACAAAGAAGAAGAATCACAATAAATATGTGTCAGTGTGATGAAGCTGAAACTGGAAACAGCTTTTAAGCATTCACACAGCATTTTCCCTCGGGAATGTGTCGTAGTTTCAGGAGGCAAGAAACAGCCGTAAAGCTTTGTGTTCGGTGTATGCAAACAGCTGTAGAACCACCAACACTGCCACCAATAAGCTAGCATTTTAACCTGCACAGTTAAAATGACAGACAATGATCATTTTTTTAAAATTCATACCGCTCACAAATACACTGTGAGCCAAATTGCACAAACTATAGTGGTGTGTGGATTGATCCTGAAATATCAATTCTTCCTATACCACATATTTATGTTCTAGATTTAATTATAATATTAAAATATCAATAATTTAAGGTCAATTTGTAGTTTATCATTAACAGGAACACA
The DNA here is from genome assembly GCA_015108175.1 of Pelvicachromis taeniatus. Lineage (NCBI taxonomy): Eukaryota > Metazoa > Chordata > Actinopteri > Cichliformes > Cichlidae > Pelvicachromis > Pelvicachromis taeniatus. The sequence goes on along the minus strand of VURO01049761.1, from coordinate 3,033 downwards.
GTGGAAAGTACCGACATCACTGGAATTGTCTAAATGTTTTGTAGGAACTACTTTTCTTCCATCTGTCATAGATATATGTGAAATTCAGAAGTATAAAAGTGTCACGGCTCATGTGGGCTGACTCACTGAGTGGACAGTAATGGCTGATTGTAAGTGATGTCATGTGTGGAGCTATTTCGCCTCCACAAACAGCCAAGATGCAGTTTGTAACACAGGTGACAAAACCACAAACTCTGTCAAAAAGAAACAAAAGTAAATCATAACACAGAAAATGATGATGCGCTATCCGTCGCTGTTGGCGACGTGTTGCTGAATTTTGGAAAGTGACGTACATCTAGGTATAGGTTTTTGTGTTGACGTTTAACCAACAGGAAGTTCCCACATTCTCAATACTACAGAATCCAATTTGTTTAAATTCATAGTAATAAATTTGGTTATGACATAAGTAATGCAATATATACAATAACTGTCTGTATGAGTTTAAGATAAGATAAGATAAGATAAGATAAGCTTTATTCATCCCGCAAGGGGAAATTTCTAAGGCTGCCAGATGAATCGGCGCCTACATGAGCACGCCATCTGACCATACATACAACAGACATTGGGAAGACAGGTCAGAGAGGTACGAAACAACACTGAAAATACACAATACACCAGGACCAATCAGCTTGGAGCAATATGTGTGTCCAGGTTTTAGAGTAGAGCATTTAAAGTGGATTACAGAGGGTAGCTATCATTAAAATAAAGGATATTATGTACTGCATATATGCAGTCAAACACCAATTATAAGCTTTAAAAAATACAATAAAAATGTAATTAAAAATATTTAACATAAGATTGATAATACTCTGCAGGTACTTGGTGGTTGCAGCTTTCCTAGTGGCCTCTTCATGGTTCCCATTTGCCTGTGGGATCCCCAGGTAGCTGTCCTCTATGTCTGCAATGTTGCCCTCTGGTAGTTCGATCCCCTCAGCTCTGACTACCTTCCCTCTCTGTTACCATCCGACTACACTTCTCCAGTTCGAACGACATTCCGATGTCATCGCTGTATATCCTGGTGGTGTGGATCAGTGAATCGATGTCTCGTTCACTCTTGGCATACAGCTTGATGTCATCCATGTACAGGAGGTGGCTGACAACGTCTCCATTGCGTAGTTGGTATCCTTAGCCACTGACCCTCAGTCAGTCAATGATCTGACTGAGGGGGTTCAGGCCTATGCACAATACTAAATATTGTATTAAAATATTACAGATTACATTCTCAAAACACGGGAGAAACCGCGAGCAGAGGAAAGGCGGTCCTGTGGCAACACTTTGCTGCCCCCTACTGTCCATACGATCTATAAAATATTTGCATACACTCTTAACTCTTAACATATTTTAATAAAAATAAAAACTTAGCATTATACCGGGAATAAACAGGTCGACTCACCTCAAACGCTCCGGCCAGTGGTTCAGGCTGTTTTTAATGCGGATAGATTTGTTAACATAGTCCCCTCTCCGTATTCCAGACATAATAACAATATTTACAATATTTCCATCGGTCCTCTGAACATAGTACTTATTCCTGTTTGCATTTGCACAAGCTTCTTCGAGGCCTTTAATCAGATCAGACTGTGTGACACTGGCAGACAGAGGTGATCAGAAAATGACGAATCTGCGGATGCAACATCTGGAACAGGAGAGCGGATTATGTGAACAAATCTAACCGCAGAAACACCAGACAGAGTGTATGAGGTGACATTTTTTAAACATTGCAAAATGTTAAGTAGGGGCAGTAGCCTCTACTCTGTTAATCCGTTTTCTGTAATTCTCACAATTTCTTTATTTTTCAATGAAACCGAGACGTTTCTGTAAATGTAATAAATAAGAGGAGATGGCTGTGAAGGTAAATTCCTTGTATAACCCACTTGATTATGTTGATGTGGTTTATATACATGCCTCTATATTCCCCTTGAAGCCTCTTGAATCTCTCTACTAGTCTATCTTTCCGTATTTATGTGTCTGATATATAAACACGGTGCAGTCCTCCTCAGTGAACAGAAGAGGGCGGTATTTCATGGCGTTTACTTTCAAGGCTCCGCTGCAGAGACTTCCTGGTTACCTCTGCTCTTTGATTATATTTAGTAACAGTATTATATCTACATTAAATATAGATAGAATACTAAAAGTAATTTCTTGATATAATCTATGACTAATGTTGTAACAGTAATCATACGCTCATGGTCACGGGACACTTTAACATTAGGTGCACAAATAATTTTAAAAGTATAAAGTATATATCTTTTTCATCTTGAAAAAGAGATGTTAAAGATTTAAAGATCCCAAATGATTTTTGACTGTGTTTGTAATTAATAAAAATTATTAAAAATCGGTAAGAGTTACAGAGATTCTGTACAAGCTGCTGTCAGGCGTTTGTGCACTCCTTTACAGACGTTTCACAAATATAAAGTCTTAGCGAATTGTTGAGGATTTTCTTGATTGAAACATTAAAAGTATATAAAAGATCATCTGCATCACCCTCTGTAGATGATATGCATGATATGCGTTACTCATCTACAGGGTCATGCGTATATTGGCTTCCCTTCATTGGCTCCCTGTTAAATCCAGAATTGAATTCAAAATCCTGCTCCTCACATACAAGGTCTTAAACAATCAGGCCCCATCTTATCTTAATGACCTTGTAGTACCATATCACCCCATTAGAGCACTTGGCTCTCACACTGCTGGCTTACTTGTTGTTCCTAGAGTATTTAAAAGTAGAATGGGAGGGAGAGCCTTCAGTTTTCAGGCCCCTCTTCTATGGAACCAGCTTCCAGTTTGGATTCAGGAGACAGACACTATCTCTACTTTTAAGATCAGGCTTCAAACTTTCCTTTTTGCTAAAGCATATAGTTAGGGCTGGATCAGGTGACCCTGAATCCTCCCTTAGTTATGCTGCTATAGGTTCAGACTGCTGGGGGACCCCCTTGATTTATTGAGTTTTTCCTTTTCAGTCACCTTTCTCATTCACCATGTGTTAATAGATCTCCC
>VURO01049758.1:0-10474 GCA_015108175.1 Pelvicachromis taeniatus | reverse complement strand
AAGTAGCCGGGGATCGGTCCGCCAGGGCCTCCGCTCCTGGCCGCCGCCCAGCTCACAATGCACCCGACCCCTACGGCGTCTCCTGCTGGTGGTGGGCCTGCAGGAAGATGAGTCCATGTCCCTTTTTCGGGCAGTGCCCGGCCGGGCCCCATGGACTAAGGCCCGGCCACCAGACGCTCGCCCTCGGGCACCCTCCCCGGGCCTGGCTCCAGGGCGGGGCCCCGGTAACCCTATCCCGGGCAGGGTAAACTGTTCCCTTGCTGGATCTCTCATAGGGGTCTTTTTGGATCGCTCTTTGTCTGGTCCCTCACCCAGGACCAATTTGCCATGGGAGACCCTACCAGGGGGCAAATAGCCCCCCGACAACATAGCCCCTGGGATCCCTGGGACACACAAACCCCTCCACCACAATAAGGTAGCGTTCCACAGAGGGGACACGATCACGTTAGATCGTGTCCCCGTTAGATTTAAAATCTAACGTGACACGATCACGTTAGATTTTAAATATTGGTTCTCTTCCGAACCCCAGCAGCTGTCTGTTGGACGTTTGACTGCGTTCTAACATCTCACCTGCTTGTTATTATTCAGGCATACATGGATACTACTGTTATTAATAGAGATGAGGCTTGTGTTTCTGTCATGGAGTGATTGTGCTTAACTGTATGAAGCTTATTACACATTATCAAACAGATGATGTGCAGCGAAGTGCTTAAAATAAAAATGTAATTATTGTTTTTTCTTAAAATATCTACTGCATCATGTGTCATTTCCATTACAAATATTAATCCCAGTTAAATTAAGAGGGGACGGCAGTAAAAATGCCGGAGCTGTGATGTCATCAAGCACCGCTGTTCCAATTGTAGAATCATCGCGCTGCATTCTCGTGTTCTTGCCAAGTCCGGACTTGGTGAGTACGTGAGAAACGGCCAGTGTCTGTCTCCTGAATCCAAACTGGGAGCTGGTTCCATAGAAGAGGGGCCTGAAAACTGAAGGCTCTCCCTCCCATTCTACTTTTAAATACTCTAGGAACAACAAGTAAGCCAGCAGTGTGAGAGCGAAGTGCTCTAATGGGGTGATATGGTACTACAAGGTTATTAAGATAAGATGGGGCCTGATTGTTTAAGACCTTGTATGTGAGGAGCAGGATTTTAAATTCTGGATTTAACAGGGAGCCAATGAAGGGAAGCCAATATAGGAGAAATCTGCTCTCTCTTTCCAGTCCCTGTCAGGACTCTGGCTGCAGCATTTTGGAGTAACTTTATTTATTTTATTTCACCTTTATTTATACAGGTAAATCTCATTGAGACATAAAGTCTTATTTTCAACAGGAACCTGTTTCAAATATCCATAGAAAACTACAGCATGGTAAAACATACGGTAGTCATTATAATTTATATAGCCAATTAACTTGAAAAATACAGCTAAAAATAAAATAAAAAACAGTAGTAATAAAACATTTAAAAACACCAACAGCCATCCAATGATGCTTTCTCCATTGTCCTTAGGATTTGTTTAAAACCCTTCAGTGCAGTTGTTCAGCTACAGGACACGTTGTTATTTGTATGAGGAGCATTGTAAGAAAAGCTTGTGATTGGAGGTTGTGCTTACTCTTTTTAGGTGACATACAGGACGGTAGGTACACTGGTAGTAAACCAATGACTGATTTATAACTGAACAACTGGAGGCTTTTCTACTGTGATGAAGTCTACTCCCCACTGCTGTGTAATCAATTATTGTAAATTCAAACGTTATCAGGAAATGATCAGACAAGAGAGGGTTTTCAGTTAAATGTTCGGTTTCTAATCCATATGTTAAAACAAGATCTAGAGTGTGATTAAAGTGGTGGATGGGTTCTTTTACTTTTTGAGAGAAGCCAATTGAGTCTAATAACAGAGTAAATGCTGTGTTGAGGCTGTCATTTTTAGCATCTACATGGATGTTAAAATCAGCTACAATAATGATTTTATCTGAGCTGAGCACTAACTCCGATAAAAAGTCTGAGAAATCAGACAGAAACTCTGAGTAAGGCCCAGGATAACCAAACTGTTTGGGGGTTTTTTGGTCACTTTTCCAGTTAGGGTGGACACGTTAATAATAATAATGCTTCAAAGCAAGCAACCTGTGCAGTACATCACCCACTGTGGCCTCAACTAAAGGATGCTAAAATGTTTGTAAGAACAAACTAAGCCACTGTTGCATAGCAAGGTTATGTCACCATGTTTCTAGACTCCTAAAGCCAGCCATGCTTTAGTTACACATTTTTAATGTGACAGAACAATCACAGAAGTTTGCCTGAAACTGCAAGCCTGCTTTTGTCTCTCTTGTTTTGCAGCGGTAGTTCTTCCTAAAGCAGAGAAGCTGCTGAAGGTGAGCATTCAACCCTATATCAGCTCCATCCTAGAGGCCCTGATGGAGCCCACCAGCCGAGGTTTCTCTGAGGTCCGCGAGGTTTTCTTCCGAGAGCTAGTGGACATGAGCAAAAATGTCTTGAATGAGGGCACTAAGGAGACGGTGGCACAGGTGAGCAGCTACCTTCTACCGTCTAGAAGGTAGACGGAGTATCATGGGAGGTAGATACTCCGTCTACCTCCCATGAACTCAAAATGATTTAGTGACATTCAGTGTTTGTTCCAAGTAATCTTTTCCTCCTCCTCAGCACATGGAGAAGATCTCAATGCTTGCCTTCCATCCAGTGAAGATGCACAGCTGCTATGAAAAGGTGATGCAGCTGAGGCTGGAAGGTCTGGAGCAGAGATTTGACATCTCCAGTCCCTCAGTGTTCATCCAGAGGGTCCAGATCCTCATGAGAGAGGTGATGATGAGATTCTGTCACTCTGTGGCTGCTAGTTGGCTTTTCAAAGCAGTACTGCATATTTAAACATACTGCTGTATGTCTAACTTTTGTATTAATTACATTTCTATTGTAATTTACTATATGAATGTTATTCTGATCAAATTTATTTGTTGAAATTGTTTAACTTTATTTTTATTGCATTTTGTTATTATACAACACTTTACAAACTTCGAACAATATAAACAGGAGAGGGAAGAGATGGTAAATAAACAGCAGATACTTCCTTAAAGGAAAAAAGAAAACTCACCACTGTATTAGAAAATGACCCATCCTCAGATCCCTGAATGTATAAAAAAGGTTAACGTAAATCAAAATTGTACCACATGGTTCTGGTGAGACTCTAAGCACAAAGACAGAAGCAAACATTACTGCATAGCCGAGCTCAGAAAACAGACACACTTTTTCCATTTGTTTTATTGTATTTAGATTATTTTAACCTTATATTGTAGCTTAACTTGTCCATCTAGGAAATGTTCTGTATTATGTTAGTCAAAGAGAGCCACCTCTCTTTGACTCTCGACGGAGGCGCTCGCACTTCTCCCTCTCCTCTCCCTTATCTTTCCTGCTTAGCTTCTGTGTCCTCGTCTAGTCTCTGTGTATTTTGTATCTATCACCCTGAAGAGACTTGCATCTCTGCTCTCAAAAACCTAAATTAGTCATTATGGATTTGATCAACTGGTCACTGAATGCGACGGACACCCTCTTCTTGAGAAGCCATGACTTGGGAGAGCCACTTTGCCCTCATGGGACTGGATACACGATGGACGGGTGGAAGAATTGGAGGATCCTGTGCCTGGTGGGACTGTCCATTGAGGACATTGACCTTTTCAGAACCTTGATAACAGGGCTTTTGCTTATTGGCCCTGGGTTATCACAAATTGAAGAAAGCAGTCAGTGCTGTTCAAGCGCCCACTAGCCTGGCTGCTGGAATGGATGAAGTGGGGAGAGCGGTGAACACTCAGTCTGTGGTTCTGCACCGCAAGATGGGTCACACCAGGGAGAAGCTGACCAGTCTGGTGGAAGCTCATCGAGCGAGTGCAGCGCACTGCAGGCACCATCAGGAGCGACTGTCGGGTATGGTGGGCACTCAGACTGTGCGACTGGAACGCAGCATGGATACCATACTGGAGAAACTCACGGCTATTCAGTATGAAATTGAGAGACCGGCCAACAGCTGATGGACATTAGTTCAACTGTGGAATTTATGCAGTTGTTTGCACTAAATGAAAAATAGCCTCATTGTTGATTTGGACACCAGGAGCCAGCTGTGGTTTCACGGCCAGCTCGACCCAAAACATCCCTGATACCAACGCTGGCTACGTAGGATTGAGCTCTGTTGACGTTTGCTCGAGAGGGTGAAAGGACACTGTGCTTCAAACCAACAATGGATACATTCATACATGCACGCATTCACGTACACTGATATGCTCTCACCCCCCCTCCCCTCCCCTCCCAACGCCTCTGAACGCTTATTCCCACCCACGTGAAGGTGGATCTGTCCAGTGCCGGAAGACTGGCTGCAGGACTGGACTGCTGTCTACATGGGTTACTTCATAAGTAATGAGGATAGGTGGACCATCTCTCCAAATCCCTTTCCAAGGTTTCATTAAGTGGATTATAGTTATCTCCATATAGTGATTCTGATATTTTGGTAATATTAATCCCTAGATACCTAAATGTTTTAGTTTTTCAGTTTACATTAAATCTATTCATTTTTTCCTCTACAGTTGTATAATTATAGTAGATCATTTATGTCATTGAGATGTGAAGTTTGTATCCTGAATAACAATTAAATTGGTCAAACAGCCCCAGAAGTCTGGGGAGGGAAGTATCCAGATCTCTAAGATATAACATAACATCATCTGCAAACAGGCCTATTTTGTGCTCATTTCCCCCTATAGTGATCCCTTTTAACCTCTCATCTTGTCAAACTGCCTGAGCCACTGGTTCTATATACGGGGCAAAGAGCGTGAGTCTGAGGCAACAGCCCAGTCTGGTTCCTCTATTTAGCTCAAAACCATCTGATGAGGAGCCGTTCACTCTAGCACTGGGTTGTTGGGTAAATTGCCTTAATTGTTTTAACTGAGTCTGCAGTTAACCCAAATTTTTCTAACGTTAAGTACAAAAACTTCAGATCTCCCCAATCAAATTCCTTTTGGGCATCAAGGCTTATTAAAGCCACGTTTATTTTGTCCTTATTACTTCTACGTAATAAAAGTAAAGTTCTTCTAATATTGTTCCGAGTTTGTATACCTTGAATAAACGCCCATTGATCTTAATAATTTAAATCTGTTCCCTAATTGACTGCTCATTTGCTGTGTCCTTCTGTGAAAAGAGCTTTTTATAGTAATCTTTAAATCTAATCTTTAAATGTCTACCTGTTGATTCCCCAACTTTTGAGCAAGCAGGTTGGCAGATTTGCTTTTTTGCTTTACATATCTTGCCTTTTTTCTCTACCTGTTGTTCCAATAGTTTCATCTGTTTGACTCAGTTCTTTTGTTTTAAATCCTTCAATTTATTTGTGAGGCGTTTATATCTTTCACATCTGATCTTTTTAAGGTGCGTAGTCATTGCTATTAATTACAGTATTAATGGGTCAACTTCACCATTGTCATTCTCTTCTAGGAAAGTGTTGATTTCTTCTTTAATGTTCTAAACAATTTTTCCATTAATAAGAATGTCAACAGTAAGATGCCATATAGTGTTTGGGGTTTTTTGTTGATTATTTTGGAGTGTCTACCTGATAATCAAGTAAATTGCATTATGATCTGAGATGTCAGTAACCCCAATTTCCCAAGAAAGCATATAATCTCTGTGAAGGGGTGAGGAGACCTCCAACCATCCACTAGGCCAGTTGGATGGTTGGAGGTCTCCTCCAACCATCCAACTTTCATCTGTAGTGCCTAGCAGGTCAGACGAAAAACATCTCCATTGTCTTAATTGTACCCTGGGGCTCCTTCCCCTCTTCTCATGTCTGGCCCCCCTTGCCCAGACTGTTTAGATGTGGAGGAGTTAGTAGCTCTACAGTGAGTCCCTCTCAAATAGTTGGACTTGTACTCCTCCACTTGGTATCAACTTGTCCCTAAACTGGAGTGCATTCAACTGCAAACCACTAAAGTGCGAGCTGGAGGCCACCACCCGATGAAGTCAACAGAATGTCGTTATCTATAAAAAGCAGAGATGAGAAGACACCAAGGTGGAAGGTATCTCTCAGCTGGTAACAGCAGCGGGATTGAGGAGATCCTCGAAACATTCCTTCCTTTGCCTGATTATATCTTCAGTTTTTCTTTCACCTACGGCCACAACCACACACCATTTGGCCTGTCAGCGTCAGCTATGACAGGACTAAGCCCACCCCCACCTTCATGGCTTTTTTCACCTCTCTTGTCCACTGTCTGGTTCAACTAAAGAGAATAATTTAGTTTTTTTTAAATTATGAAATACTTTGTGGTTTTCATTAGTCTTACTGTCCCTGTTTGAACTCGAAACATGTCCTGCCTCCTTTTCTGGGGTCAACATACAGTACTTATGTCTGCTTTAATATTCTTTGAACATCTCTCTACTCTGTATTAAAGTTAAATTTGAATAGTTGCTGCTCAATTGACTACTGTGAACACAACAGAACTGCAGGAAGGCAAGCACTTTTGAATGAAACTGTATTTGCTTATGAAAAGAGTGAGTGAAGGGGGAAGTATGAACAGGTGGTATTCCTGTGGAGGCGCATCATGGAGCAGTCATCAGGTTTTGGATCACTTAATAGATCTTATTTGACATCATATTTTTCTGATATTTATATATATATTTAAATGCACTCCTGATAAAATGGTGACCCCCATCTCTGTGTCTATTTACAGCAAATGGACAATGCTGTTTATACATTTGAGCAGATCCTTCACCAGAGTCTCGAGACTCAGGGCAGTGAGGATCTCTGTAAGACTATCCAGCGCTGCCAGGACAGAGTTATTAAGGTAAAACGCATGATCGGTAAAAGAGCACCATTCTATCCAAAAACACCTGGGAAGAGAAGGGCGAGGGGTGGTAGATCTGAGGGTTGGTGGTTGGATCCTCTCCGTGCGTGCGTGCGTGCGTGTGTGCGTGCGTGCGTGCGTGCGTGCGCATTAATCCATCCATCTTCTTCCACTTATCCTGGGCTGGGTCATGGGGGGCCTGGGGTCTCCTCCACGTGGGACATGCCCGGAACACCTCGCCCAGGAGGCATCCTTGTCAAATGCCCGAACCACCTCAACTGGCTCCTCCTATCACCTCCCTACCCTCACCTATGGTCACGAGCTGTGGGTAGTGACCGAAAGAACGAGATCTTGGATACATGCGGCAGAAATGGGCTTCCTCCGAAGGGTGGCTGGACTCTCCCTTAGAGAAGTTCGGCCGTCCGGGGGGAGCTCAGAGTAGAGCCGCTGCTCCTCCACATCGAAAGGAGCCAGTTGAGGTGGTTCGGGCATCTGATAAGGATGTCTCCTGGACGCCTCCTGGGCGAGGTGTTCCGGGCATGTCCCACCAGGAGGAGGCCCCGGGGCAGACCCAGGACACGCTGGAGAGATTATATCTCTCGGCTGGCCTGGGAACGCCTTGGTGTTCCCCCGGATGAGCTGCAGGAGGTGGCTGGGGAGAGGGAGGTCTGGGCTTCTCTGCTTGGGCTGCTGCCCCCGCGACCCGGCCCCGGATAAGTGGAATAAGGTTGATGGATGGATGGCATTTAGAAAAAAGTATTTGTTGGAATGTGTGTGTGGTTGGGTAAATAAGGCTTTCACTAAGAAGTCCCCAGTTAATTAAAAAACATTGTATAAGTACCTGTCAATATCACATTATTATGCTGCTGTACACAATCAAACATGTAGCAGCTATACTGTGCATCCACAAAGTCTTCAGTATTTCACTTGTTCTACATTATCTTGTTCCAGCGTTATATAATTGATTACATTTTCACATCAGTTCTACTCTACAATACCATAGAAGAGCAAAGTAAAAATGTTTGCTTGAAATTCTTGTAAGTTTATGGAAATTTTTGAAAATATATATAACATGTACATAAGTATTCATAGCCTTTTCCATGTCATAGCCTTTACATCCTGTTTCCACCAATCATCTGTCAGATGTTTCTACGTCTTGTCTGCCTGTGGCAAAGTCAGAACATTTGTCTGTATAAAGGCCCAGAGTTAAGGGCATGTCAGAGCACAAACCAAGCAAAGGAGTCCAAGGAACCTGATGGTCTCTCTGACAGAGCTCCATCGCTGCTCCTTAGAGAAAGAAGAACTATCCAGAAGGATAACAATTTCTGCCGCACTCTACCGGTCATGACTATATGGTAGTGTGGTTAGACGGAAGCCACTACTCAGGCACAAGACAGCCTGCCTGGTGTTTGCAAAAAGTGCCTGAAGAGTTCTCAGGCCATAATCATACATCCCAGCCCTATAGTGAAGCATGGTGATGGCAGCATCGTGATGTGGGGAATCTTCAATGCCCAGCATCCAGACTGACAGCAAAACAAGTAGCTGCTCAGTGTTCCAACATCCGGAAGAAGGAACTGCTCTCAAGGTTAGACAGAGGAGGACAACACGAATGCTATGGCAAGGGAGAGCAAGGCTGCAGATGATGCAATACTGGAAGAGCATATGGGAGAAGGACGCAACACATAAGAGCAGTGCTCAGTGGCTGGTGGATCTAAGAGAACACCACAGCAACCTCGATGAACAGGGGCCAGTAACCATCACCCCAAGTCCAGCGCCCGGAGACTCTATGCTAAGCGCAAGGAAGGAGGCCGGGGGGGTCAGTGTTGGGTATCAGCACCACAGTCCAGGATGAGACAACAAACATCCACGAGTGCATCAGGAAGATGTAGATGACCGTGTGCTCAGTGAACACCTCAGGCAGCAGAAACCGGAGGAAGAGGAGGAACCATCATGGAAGGATAGACCCCTGCACAGTATGTACCACCGGCAGATGGAGGAAGTGGCTGGACAAAGCTGGACTGAAAGACGGCACAGAGGCACTAATCATGGCAGCACAGGAACAAGCCCTAAGTACAAGATCCATAGAGGCTGGGGTCTACCACACCAGGCAAGACTGCATTTGCTCAAAATGAAGCTACAACTTATACCTGCCATCTGCTACAATACAAAACAAAATTATGGTACATGAATGTGAAGTACCAATGTCTCTCTCCCTCACACACACACACACACACACACACTGTAAAGCTGTCCTTCTTTCCTTCAGAAATGTGACTATGACAGCAGCACGGTGAGGAAGCGTTTCTTCCGTGAGGCTCTCTTGCAGATCTTTATCCCCTACATGCTAAAGCAGCTCAACCCTTGCTTTGTATCTGTGAGTACATAACCTTTTCTTTTCCCAACAACCTGGAAAATGAATAATACAGTTTGTTTTGTTTTAACAAAGAAAAGCATTATCACTGGCTCTGTTTACACGTTGTGTATATTTGTCCTTCGTTTGATTCTTATTTGAAATGCCAGGAGTTGCCACGCTTTGAGGAGCTGATCTTTGAGGACTTTTCCCACTTCATCCTGGTAGAAAACATCTTTGAAGAGGTGGTGCTGCAGTCAGTCATGAAGGACATAATAATGGGTCAGTCTTCTTTGGTGGTATATCGATATAGATGGAGAGGAAAAAGAGAGTGAAAATAGTCAGAACTGAGGGCACTATACCACCAGGAGGCAACACTGCAGACACTGAGGGCAGCTCATTAGGAAAGCCTGCATGGACTCACAAAGTAACAAATCTGAGAAGACACGATGAATGTTGAACAATACAGAAAGGTTTTAAAGCAAAATCCTGCCGTCCAAGTCTTTTTCATGGACGGTCTTGGTTGTTTTTGAGGATATTGCCAAAACACATTCTGCAAGTATTCAAACGACACAATTCCACAGTTCCGGGTGTTTACCAGCATCCCTACAGTCAGGACAGGTCATCCACTAATTAATCTAATTCCTATATTTGCTACATTATGAAAAGAACAAAGAAAAGTAGCCCTTGAATTGTGCAACTGATCAAGGTGATGCAACACCGATGCCGGAATCAAATTCTAAAGGAGCGTTTCGTATAAAAAGCTTCCTTTCAGTGTAGTCCATCTAGTGGTCACAGCTGGTTTCACAGTGATAAGACATTAGGATTGAAATGTGGCATCTTAGATCCATTTAAACTGGGGGAACAACAACATTCATGTTGGTACTAGGGCTGGGACAACGCGTTGACGCAATCGACTACGTCGACGCGGAAAATACGTCGACGTAAAAAATTTGCGTCGATGCGTCATCACTTTCAAAAAAACACATGGCGGCAGCGAGTAGCGGTAACATGTCGACTTAAACCACGCCCCCCGAACACGCAGTTCTACAGTATGGGGATATTTTAACCGAACAGGAAGTGATTCAGTCTTTGCCGGCTTTTTAAGGATGAAATGGCCGATCATAAAACGACCGTAAGTTTTCAACTTTTTTACTAACGCTGGTTTTTACCCTTTAATTCATCCAGACACCCCCCACGTAGACACACACTCAGAGATAAACACCCAACCTCCGTAAATGCAAAACTCATTTAAGCTGCTTAGCAGTAACATATATCATTAGATTCATCGATGCATCGAAA
>VURO01049757.1:26296-47698 GCA_015108175.1 Pelvicachromis taeniatus | reverse complement strand
TGACACTTACAGGATCACTACAGGTTTTAGCTTAGGCAGCAGTTGTCCTTCTCTCCTGGATCAGCTGGAGCTTTCTTTAGGAGCCTTCCCAGCTTTGACAAATGTCCAGCTGAGATAACCACATTTACTCAGGGCCTTCTTGATGTGACGTTCTTCTGCTTTCCTGGCCGCTGTGTCTGTGGGGATGGTGTTCACTCTTTGTTGTAGCGTCCTGATGACACCCAGTTTGTGCTCCAGTGGATGATGAGAGTCAAACCTTAGATACTGATCTGTATGCGTAGGTAAGATAAGGTTGGGGAAAACCTGCAGTCAGCTGAGACTGAAGAAATCACCTGGATGAGTGACGAAATGTTTCTCCCACTGAAAACACTACGTCCAGATGAACACAATCAACTTTTTGGGAGGTTTAGCTAATGTTTACTTACGCGATTTAGCTAACATGAACATGTTTTTTACACTTCCATTAAGCTAGTATTTGTTTTGGTCCAAAAACAGCAGACGTTTACATGAAAGGCGACACAACACGCTTCTTAAATCATAAGGTACTGGCAGCAGCTGCATGTCACAGACTTTTTAGTAAGTTTACTTTTGGACATTTTTAGCCTTTATGCTAACTTATCTCAACCTTCTCATCTTTAGACTCAAAGAAATGTTCCTCTTTCCATTCTTCATCAGCAGCTAATTAAAACATTATTCTTTGGCTTTTGACCTTAGTGAGACTTAGTTTCTCTTTTAATTAAATTATTTATTTATTAACTAGCTAATTAATTATTTTGTTATTTTATTCTATTTTTTTTTCTTCTTCTTTGTTTTTATTTATATCTTATGTGATGATGATGATGAAAAGCTAACATTTTTATACCACAACAGTTAGCGTGCCCAACAGTACCAGCTAATTTATTTTTAGTAAAATAATTTTTAATTATGACTAAAAAACAGACATTGCATTACTACATATTGCATTAAATTTGAAGACATACAGTAATGTGATTGTTTTAATTACACCCTATACCGTAATTTCCGGACTATAAGCCGCTACTTTTTGCACGAGCTTTGAACCCTGCGGCTTATTGTCTGGTGCGGCTTTTCTAAGATTTTTTCATGATTTTTGTGACATCGTAAGAGGATTTGTTTTGGTTTGTAAGGCATGTGATCAGACACATGTTGGTCACATGTCCGTCCGCAAGCCAAAGAAGTGCCGTATGAATTAGCGCCAAAAAGAGACCAGATTAGCAAGCTGGCTCTCGCTGGCCCTGTACCCATATCTGCAGCAGGTCTCCAAGGTGAACAGCCTCTGGCATGTTAGAACAAGGCAGCTAAGGGAAGTCGGCAAGTCAGAGCCATAACTTCAGGATAAGGATTGGCTCTAAGGGCTGTGTCGGTCGGGCGGCGGTGCGCGGCCCACTTTGCGGGGCTCTTCCGAGGCTGGTGGAGCAGTTGCTTCGTTGCCCTCCCCTCCCCCCGCAAGGCGGGCCACCGCTATTAGCAACTAGCCCGCTAGCGCTACTAGCCCGCTAACGCACCTGCGGCTTTTAGTCTGGTGTGGCTAATGTATGAACAAAATACGATTTTTTCATAATTTCAAGTTTATGAAAAAATCTAATCTAAAGCTAATATTCAGGTGCGCTTTGTAGTCCGGAAAATACGGTAATTCAGTAGCTTGTCGAGCCACATTTAGCAGTAATGAGTTTTTCTGTATGACTTTATCAGCCTCTCGCTTCATTGTGAAGGGGTTTTGGTCCAACAATGTTCTGTTTTAAATATAGCAGGAAAGTAGATCCATGTCATGTTCAGCTTTTAACAGGTTTGTAATAATCAATATAACCGAGTAATGCACAGCAGTCTGGTTTCATGATACTATAGTGAAATACATGAAATACTTGCCTGTGTGGATGAGCTTGTGAGTCTCTAGTGTGGTCCTCTCACTGAAAGTCTTTCCACACAACTCGCACATGAAGTCCTTTATACCTGCACGCACGGTGACACAAAAACAGGCATTGAGGGACAATGACATGATTCTCCATCAGTCGTGCTTGGTGTGAAAAACGTGAGTAAACAAGTCAATATTTTAGTGCTTTTAAAAAAATACAGTATACGTCCTTCATGTCTGTGCCAAACACACACTTTTTCTTATTGCAATAGTGACACACACACACACACACACACACACACACACACACACACACACACACACACACACACACACACACACACACACACACACACACACATATTTGTGTAGAAAAAGAGTACTGACATTGCCAACAAGATTGGGAGAGAAATGATGATATAGATTTAGTCAGTGTCATTCACTGTACACGAATGCGCATGAATCTTCAAAAGACCGACCCACCATGCTTATGCTATATGTGTGTGTCAGTGTTAGACTCATTCAAATGAGCATGATGAGCGACTGGTGCCCTATATGTATACACGCACACTCTCACCTACCTGTGTGTCTCTTGTAGTGTTTCAGCATGTTGACCTTTTGGGCAAACTTGCGCTTACACTCCTTACACTCGTACTCTTTGATGCCCTTGTGTAGCTTCATGTGGTGCCTCAAAGCATGTTTGGTCTTCATGCCTGCATGGGGAAACGTAGTCACAATCTCAGAATAATTTAACCACCAATTCAACGCTATTTGTACAGTTTGCACGGCAGGAAAAAGAGTACTGAGGCGTGCGATGACCTTTCCCGCACTCTGCACACAGGTAGTCTCGGTTGTCGTCGTGCACCCTGAGATGCTCCTTCAGCATGTCCTTCCTTGCAAATGATTTGCCGCATTTATCACAGCCGTGGCTCTTCACCCCTGGATGAGAAGACAAACATCTTTTTCATTGTGACGCTACCTTTCCACAAACTCACCCTGTGAAAGTATGAGCCAGGGTAAAAAGTACATTTGCCGACGTACTGTCCTTGAATACAACTTTCAGCTACTTTATTGAACAGAGGAAAATGTTTTATACCATTACTTTACAAAAACACACATTAAAGCGTTAAAAATGTGACTTCAATTAAAATCTTATGGGATTAGCTTTAGGATTAACCATTACACAAACATAAAAATATGATTTTGCTGATTACTAGTAGTGTTAATTTAGGGCAGAAGTGGCATAAACCTTACACTGGGTGGTAGGCTTATACACTTGTTAAGCACTGTACACAGAATAAACATTTCACATCCCATTTTAAAGCTCACCTGTGTGGATGATCTTGTGCCTTTCCAGGTTGCCAATGCTATTGAAGATTCGCCCACAAATCTCACACGGATGGATGTACCTTTAGGAAAGAGTGGAACATCTGAAAAGTATTTCCCTACATTCTTCTGACTTCATAATTATTTCGTACTTTTATTTTGAAAAGTACACAGTTTGTGCTAAAAATTCCTTTTAGCTGCACGTCAGCAATTTCAACTGGTACGTGTATTTGGACCTCAAACTTCTCAGCAGCCATTGCTTTTAACTTAATGGCTGCTGCAGTCAAATGTTTGGCTTCATCTTCTTCTATCTCTCCTACTGTGAACATATTTCAAGGAATCAGATGTATTCTTCTCCTCACCATATTTTAAAAGTACCGTCATTTATACAACTGGTCTCATTCATTTCTCTCTCCATCCTTATGCAGCGTGCCAGCCTTAAATCGGCCAACAAAACTGTGACTGGCATTTGTACTTTGGTGCTTCCTACAGTCTTACTTCTGCACTGCAGGGTCGGGAAGCTGCTCTCTGTGGATGACCAGGTGAGCGTTGTAGGTGGCTTTGAGTGCAAAGCGTCGGTTACAGATCATGCAGCCATAGCCTCTCTCCTTGTGCTGGTCCATGATGTGCTTCAGGTACTCTTTTCCTTTTGCAAATGACAGCTGGAGACAAGAAGAAGGAAATGTGTTATTTGTGTGGCTTGGTCAGTGGAACACGGGGATATGTGGTGCTCCATCAGAATGCCTGCCAGAGCCTGAATAACTGAGCAGCCTTGAATATGCCTATGACTGCAGAGTTTCTCCGTGACAGTCAGAAGTAGGCTTACTTGGCATTTCTTGCAGTTGTATTTATGGTGCTCTGGGTCATCTTCATCTTCATCCTCGTCTGTTTCGTCACTGTCGTCCGCCGAGATGCCGATCTTCTTGATGAAGCCTTCCCTTTCCTGCTCATCCATTAAGGCTATGTCCTGGAATAAAAGGAAGTCATTCACACTGATGAATGCCAGGTATCTGGAGAGCATCCAAATCCATTCGAATCATGCATGTGCTGGGGTGGACAAATGCGATTTCATAACTAGACTTACATCTAGCTTCTGATCTTTTTTTTTAAGAATACGCCACCTAAAAATGAAAATTTGTCTTTCACCTAGGATGCCACTCAGAAAATAAAACAGATTTCTGGGTGTTTTTAGCCTATAATTCAGAGAAATAGTGAGATTACACAGGTGAGACTATGACTGAGGATATGACATGTAAATGTTTAGAATATTCTGTTAGGTATCTATAACACTGTATCAGAGAGAGACCACATTTTAATACCTGATCTGAGTTGAACTGGCATCGCTTTAATTCATGTAAATCTTTGTGTGTGATTAAAGTGGAAACCAAGAACTCAAAAGCCCAAAGCCTTCTCTACCAGCAGCTCCCTCCAAGTATTCTGCCTCGAAAGCCTTCTGAATTTGCTCAGCTAAATGTGCAGCAGAGGTGTTAAACAAAAAAATGTAACAGACTCTAACATGTGCCACCTTTCCAACCCTGTGGAATAAACACTGCTGCAGCTTTCATCCTAGAATTTCATTTTATCTATAAATCCTGCATTTTTTTAATGTATTGACTCATTGATCCTGTGATGAAACAGCAGCTTCTCCCTGAATGAACCCTTCAAAAGTTCTGATAATGCTGCAGGTTTCACCTTGAAGTGCACATGAATGTGGTCTCGGAGGACGTCTACACGGAAGAACTTGCGGCCGCAGATCTCACAAGTGTACTTTTTATCGCCGTGAGTCAACAGATGCTTGTTCATGTTACTCCTGCAGGAGAACACCTGGGCGCACACACAAAAACACACTGCAGTGAAGCAGAGGAATGATGAAGGGCTTGCACCTTCATGCACTTCATGCCATGCACTGACATGTGCAGAGGGTTTACCTTGCCGCAAATGGGACAGGGTGATGGCTCCTTCCTGTACTTGGTCCCTTCTTCTCCATTGGCCTCCAGCTCCTCTCTCTTCATGTGCTTTGGTCCTGTCCATATGGATTGTAGGTTTAGTTCAGCAAAGAGCTTCAGGGCCAACAGAAGAAATCCGTCTAAATGGTGCAAAAATGCACCAGGCTGGTTTTCTGTGTGTTTGTGTGGCAGACATGAAGCTCAAATCCTTCTCAGTTTTATGTCATCTTTTACAAAGTGAAATGTTATGGGGGATGTTTCTCGGCAACAGGGACAAGGACGCTGATCAAAGCAGATGGGAGTCAAATACACAGAGGTCTCTGAAAACAAGTTACAGAGAGCTGACCAATATTCAGGTCAATTCAATTCAGATGAACTAATATAGCACCAAGTTACAGTTGTCTCACAGCTCTTTACCCAACAATAACACAGAGAAACCCCCAACAATCAAACAGCCCTCTATGTCCAAGCACTTGACGACAGTGGCAAGGAAGAACTCCAACAGAACACGGCTCAGCGGAGGGAGACGGGACAAAAGCGACACTGTGGAAGAGCCAGAGATTAAAAACAACTAATGATTAAATGCAGAGTGGTGTCTAAGTACATACAGAGTGAAATGAGGTGAAGGAAGGACAAACACTCAGGGCAGCCTAGAGTTATTGTGCCATAGATAAGGAATAGTTCAGGGTCACCTGATCCAGCCCTAACTATAAGCTTTATCAAAAAAGGAAGGTTTTAGGCCTAATCTTAAACGTAGATAGGGTGTCTGTCAAATCCAATCTGGTTCCACAGAAGAGGGGCCTGAAAGCTGAAGGCCTCCCATTCTACTTTTAAATACTCGAGGAACCACAAGTTAGCCTGCAGTCTGAGGCTGAAGTGCTCTACTGTGGTGATACAGTGCTATGAGGTCTATAAGATAAGATGGGGCCTGATCATTCAAGAAGCTATGTGTGACAAATATGGACACAAGAACCTTGCAGGGGTTTGCAGAAAATCTCCGTCTTCTAAAAACCATAAAAAGGTTCAAGCCTACCAAATCTAGTTGCAGACTTAACTGCGAGACAGAGCCGTTTCCTGGAAATCTATTTGTCTTGCATAAGCACGGTGATTATCTCGGCTGGGCGATAAGACCAGTGGCGTGACTGCCTGGGGGCAGTTTGACTATCCATATTCTGATTTATTTACTTCTGTAGTGCTTTTCACTGATAGGCATCAACCAAACAAGGCAAGAGGGTTTCAGCTGGGGACATTTTGCTCTCATCATTCTAAAAAACATTTTAACAAGTGCTGTGAAAAAGAAAAGGGTGTCTTACATAACATTAATAATCAAACTTTGCTCTATGTTCTCACAGGACCCACCCAAACCGTGCCTCCTATGGTGCTCCTGCATCACATCCTTGCGGTAGAACATCTTGTTGCAGATTTCACAGGAGTAGAGCTTCTCGCCGTGCTTCTTCTTGTGCTTGGAGAGGTTGCTGTTGGTGGAGAAGAACCGCGAGCAGATATCACACTGGAACGTCTTGTCATCTGGAGAGAAGCAATGAAAATCAGAGAGGATTGTTAGAAATACGGCCAGAAACGAGGGGGGGGGGAAAGGAAAGCGAGAGAGCAAACCTACCTGTCCGGCAGTTGTGGAACTTTAAGGCATTTTCCAGGCGAAAAGACTTCTCGCACGTGTGGCATTTATACTTGTACTCTTGGTCAGGCTGTTGGGGGGATAAACACATGACGCCATTAAACGCTGGAGCGGCTGAAACCCTCTAGCCGGCCGTCTGGAGCGTCACTTACCACGTTCTTGCTGTGCTTGTATGAGATGTGCTGCTTCAGGCTCTCCTTACGGCTGAACAACTTGTCACATTCATCGCACTTGAACAGCTTATCACCTGGGGGCCATACATGAAGGGACCTTTTAGTAAACACATCCACACCTTCTGAATTGAACTCTATCTGGAGACGACGTCACATCCTCGACACAGCCAAAACTATACCATGAGATCGGATGTGTCTGTTGAGGTTGCTGCTGTTCTGGAAGACCTTGTTGCAGAGGGCGCAACAGTAGACCCTCTTGTGCTCTCTCGCTCTGTGCCTCTTCAGGACAGGCCCGCTGTCTGGAGTGCTCAGTGGGCTGCTGTTCTCTGCCGCTCTTGCTCCTCCCTCTGAAGCTGCAGGCTCAGACCTCACCAGTGGGGGCTTCACATCTGCACACATCAGGAACCCAATGTCAAGGTCGATGTAGCAACTGCAGATGAGCTCATGTTCCACACTTGATCGTGTTGTGTCCTTATTGCAAAATTAATTATATTTATTTTTCACCTCAAAATTCTAAATACAATGCTTTGTAATGACAAAGTGATGCTTGAAATATAACATGTACATAAATATTCATAGCCCTTGCTCATTATCATGGCAGATTGGAACCACCTTTGGCAGCAATTACAACCTCAAGTCTTTTTGAGTATGATGCTACAAGCTAGCACACCTATTTTTGGGCCGTTTCTCCCATTTGTCTTTGCAGAATCTCTCAAGCTCCATCGGTTTTGTTTGGGAGGGTTGGCGCACAGTCATTGTCAGATCTTTCCAGAGATGTTCATCCAGGTTCAACTCTGGGGTGTGACTGGGCCGTTAAAGGACATTTCTAAAGCCACTCCTTTGTTTATCTTGGCTGTGTGTTGAGGGTCATTGTCCTGTTAGAACAGGGGCGGGGGAACTCCAGGCCTCATGGTCTGGTGAAAGGCTGGGTATCGTCACTGATTTCTAGAATCGATTCAATCCCGATTCACAAGGTCCCGATTCTGAGACAGTCAGAAAAATTATAATTCTGATTATTTATCAGTACATATCCATATTTTTATATCTATAAAAACAAGAGAGACACAGCTAAGAGTTTTGCAATTTCGCATAATTTTTAAAAGTTTAAATTTCTTCAATATTGAACAGCAGAGATTAAAGTCCTTTAAATAAAAAATAAATAACTAAAAAAAAAAACAGTGGCCAAGTACACTGAGAGAGAGAGAGAGCTGTGCAGAAGTGTGATTTTATCATGGTTGAAGCAAAACAGCAAAAGTCAAGGGAATTAATGACGATGTTTAAACGTGAAGTGTAGTTTGATCTTCTTTTGCTGCTGGTTCAGTGAATTTTGGTTGGAGACTTACAAAACCTGCAGCTTCAGAATGTAGCACAAAAAAAAAAGACATAAAGACAAAGCGCAGACCCGACGCATCACAATCAGTGAGCTGTCGGTTTTCAGCCCTGATGGTGTGTGCGTGTAAGTGCCATCGGGTGAGAAAGCCGACATCTCACTGATTCTGATGCGTCGGGTCTGCGCTTTGTCTTTACGCCTTTGTGTGGAATCCATTTACCTGCTCTTATTTCCTGTTTTAGCTGTTTGGTGGTTGTTGAAATAGTTTTGTGAGATTCTGGCGTTTCAGACAAAATAAATTTATATTTAAAAACCATTCAGGACTCGATATCGCTTTATTCAACTAACATTGATTTTAATCAGAAAATCAAGTCTTCTCACACCCCTGCTCTCTGCCAGCTGTTGGGGCGGGGGGGACTGAAGGTGGAGTTGGCCGTCCGGTTGGGGTCCGGGTTGCAAGGGCGTCCTGCCACTGTGGAGCCGGGGTCAGTCTGCCTGTTTCCACCTCAGGAAAGGAGGTATCATCTGGGTCTGGGTATAAGTTCCCCCTCAGGGGCAAGGGTACCTGGACCTGGGATGTAGAGCATGTTTGGGGAGTGTGATTGTGTGTACGGTCTTCATTTATGTCTGTCTTCATGTTGGGTGAATGTCAAGTGTGTGCAGTTGTATGCATGAAGGTAGGAATGTACGTTGGTGTCTGTGTGTGCCTGTTTGTCTGTGTTTATGTGTCAGGTTGGGCCTCGGACTCCACCTCTCTGGGAACATCTCAGGCCCTCCAAGACATGGAGGCCTATCTCCCCTCACCACACCTCCTGCCAGTGGCTGATGCCCTTGGACGTCGGTGTGTTGGTGGTTCTTGGTGCCCGGGGCCGGGTGCTCAGGTATGTGCCTGCTCCCTGCTTGGCGGGGCCTGGCATCCGTGGCTCGGTCGGGCCCCTTCCGGGAGGCGGGAGCCGTCGTGCCTCTGGCCTCTGGGCCTGGGGCCCGGTCCACTCTGGCGTGGCTGGCTGCCGGCGGAGCCTGCGGGCACGTCACCACGAACCCCTCTGGCTTCTGCTCCGTGGCTGCTGGGTGAGCCCTCATCTGGGGCTCTCCTCGGCTCCTTCTGGGAGAGTGGCGCCTTGCCCATAAGGTGGTCCTCCCGGGGCTCTCACGCTCTGGGGACCTCTGGATGTCTGGGGCCTGGATCTCCTCCATGCCTGCGTCAAGCCCTGGGGTACAGGGCTATGGCACCTCAAACCCTCTGACAGATCGTTACACGGAGAAACCTTTTGTATACAAGCACGCTCATCCACACAGGTGCACACTAGGGCTGGGCAAAATACTACAGTACATTTCTAACTAACGAGGCAGCTCATTCTCGTTCTTTCTTTAAAGATAGAACACACATCGGTTCAGCTTGAAAGAAAGGCAGGTGTGCTATGTAAATATGAGGTCAGAGGTCAAACGTGACAGGACATTTAAAGTCTTGTACACACTAGGGCTGGGCAAAACGATTATTTTCCGAATCGATTAATCTAGTGATTAATTTTTCGATGCATCGATTAATCTAATGATATATGTTACTGCTAAGCAGCTTAAATTAGTTTTGCATTTACGGAGGTTGGGTGTTTATCTCTGAGTGTATGTCTACGTGGGGGGTGTCTGGATGAATTAAAGGGTAAAAACCAGCGTTAGTAAAAAAGTTGAAAACTTACGGTCGTTTTATGATCGGCCATTTCCACCTTACAAAGACTGAATCACTGAATCCTTCCGTTTATATATCCCCATACTGTAGAACTGCGTGTTCGGGGGGCGTGGTTTAAGTCGACATGTTACCGCTACTCGCTGCCGCCATGTATTTTGTTGAAAGTGACGACGCATCAACGCAAATTTTTTACGTCAACGTAATCGATTACTTTGACACGTTGTCCCAGCACTAGCACACACCACACTTGCAAGAATCGTAGTTTCTAACATCAATTTTCCACCAATAAATCATAAAGCTGACTTTGAAGACCTTGGTGGATGTGAGTCCGATTTTAATGGAGTGTTAACATGACCCCCTCTGTGCTCCTACAAAGTCTTATTTTCAAGCCGTCGCGTTTACAGACAGAATGACATAAACATTACCAAAACCAATACCCTCTCTGGTGGAAGTAATTATGAGTCTGGCAGTCTCACATCAGACATGACTTGTTCCCTCACCTTGACCTCTGAGGCCTGAGCAGGCCTGCAGCTCAGCAGCACAGAGGGATGCGTCATACACAAAAGCCGCTTCAGCTGCTCCTTTATGGCTGCATTGTCCTGACAGAAAGAGATTATTCCAGATCACTTACATACCACATGTGAATTGTACAAAACTAGAAAATTGTGTAAAATGCTGTGTGGCGATAAAATAAATATCAATTATTTTAATTCTATTTCTATTCTTTTCGAAAAGTTGTGATGTTTGACTACTGTTTGATAATGAATCTACCCTTTATTGACCATGGGCACGCCAGCAGAGGGTGAAATGTGTTGATTGGCAGGCCCATGGTCAATAAAGGGTTAATCTTCCTCTCCACGTCCTCATTTGTGTGACTAAACACGTTGACATAACAAAAGAAATAAGCAGCAATGGGATTTCAATGAAGGCTAATTTTTTACACACCTACATTCAATGTAATATAGTACAAGTTCAATTTCTCTATATTTTGGTACAGCAAAACATTTCTTCCCATGTTGCCTTGTTAGTTTTATACATCTGCAATTCTGCTGCTTTAAAATTACCTGAGTGAACGCGGGCTTCACCTGAAGCTCCTCCACCTCTAGATGAGACACTTCCCAGCTTACCTTGACCTTATCTTCAGCTTCCTGCATGTGTAGATGAAGCTGGGGAAGAGAAAATAAAGAGCTGTCCTATGACTCATCCAGTACTCATCAAATTCACAGAAAGATGAACTAAAACTGATTCTCTGGAGATAAAGCGATACACCAAACATGGAGCAGCTCAGTATGTGAGGTGGGCGTGGAGGAACGAAATCAGTGCAGTGTTTCCCGCAGAATTCGATTCCATTTGTGTTGCAGCTGGTGGTGAGTGGGTGGTGTGCATACCTACGCTTTGCAAAAGGGATCATATTATGCAAAATCCACTTTTACATTTTTTTAAACATAATTTGTGGTTCTCCAGTGGCATAAAGAATGCTCTGTTCGCCGTTTTTCCTTTCTATGAGCACATCAGGTTTGCAGCAAGTATGATAAGCAACCTTATTGCTTCTCTCCAACCCTCTGTAATAAATCAAATATATCTGAATGCAACCAAGTGCCCAATAAAGCTTATATTTTTCTTTCTCTTATCACAAATAGTGCAGCTCAAACAACTATGAAGCTGTGAGAGAAACTCGACCATTTCTTCTACTGCTTAATCCCGAGTTTATGTTCCATGACGCCATGCAACTAAATTTCCATACTTGGAGGTTAAGAAGTACAGCTGTGCTGGGAGTTTTAGATTAATGTGCAAAACAATTGCTCACAGGGGAGAAAAAAAAGGCCACATAATGTGATCAAATAGTCTTTCCTGCCTAGAACTGTTGCCAACATAGTGAAATGACCTGAACTACGTACATAATAAGAGACGGTCAAATGTTCACAATTCTGAGGAAAGAGTCCCTCGGTGCTTCCTTTGTTATGTGTTACGGGAGGAAGGGGGAGGAGAAAATGCTGTTCCTTACTCCAAAGCGCCATCATTCAATTCACAAAAAACAAACAACGTGGCCGACAATGAACACACCTCGTGCATTTTTTAATAATATACCAATAACTTTTGAAATGTAATTAATACTTTAAACACAAATGACCACTCACCGTGGTGTCTGCTAATCTAGATTTCTTTATTTAAATTCCAGCCTCAGATCAAAGTCACGCTTTTCACCCATTCGTCCTTGTTTAGTTAAGTAGTCTGTTATAAATGCAGTGACGTGGATGTCTTTTCAGAACTCTTTGTGAATTCTCCTTTACATGTTTCTTTAACTTCAAAACATGTTCCAAGAAAAAAAAGGTTTTTAGGGAAAACATCTGTTATCTGCTGTGTGATCAACTGAATGTGCTGTGCTGTTCTCACTGGCTGCTCTCCCCCACTCATAAAGGGAAGGGGTGCAGCAGTATATATAACATCAAGCACTGAAACAACCCGCTAACTCATACCAGTGGCACAAAGTGCAAAGTACAGATCACTTTAATTGTTAAGAACATTGTGAGAAATTAATAACTGAAACACGTATTTAGCTGGCTCTTCTGTCCTACAGAAGCGCCACTGCAGTCTGCAGCTGACTCTCTTATGACCGGCAGACTTCACACAGTGAGATTACCATGAAAAGCATAAAAATACTTTTGGTTTATTATGAAACTGTGGCAGGCAGAGTCTAGGCCATTAAAAGGAAACACTGCAAATGATTATTGCAGGATTTTAGCCCCTTACCTGATACAATCAGTGTGTTACACTGACACCACTGATCACAACATTAGACCAAGGTTTTGTTCATTTATTGACTAACAAACGAGAAATGCTACTTGCTTAAGAAAACTAGGGGCACTGTTCCACATCTTGACTATATCATTCGGTTAACCTTTTCCAAACTGAAGCCTTTGGATGTGATTCCCGTTTCTAATGAGATTCACATGGCCAGTTTGATGTGAAGTCAGGAGTAAGGAATGATTTTCCAGAGCACACTGTAATTAGAATGTGATGCTTTTTGCTGGTTGTATAACATTAACTAAACAAATGAAAGTCTGAAGTGAAGGAACAATCTCTGTTTTTGAAAGCCTTAGCAGCTCCATATAGGCAAAGGTACAAATAAAATACATCCATCCACTTCCGCTTATCCTTTTCAGGGTCGCGGGGGGCGCTGGAGCCTATCTCAGCTGTCTTGGGGCGAGAAGCAGAGTACACCCTGGACAGGTCGCCAGTCTGTCACAGGGCTAACACATATACAGTTTCCAATTCACCTATCCCCACTAATCGCATATATTTGGACTGTGGGAGGAAGCTGGAGTCCCTGGAGAGAACCCACACAAACACGGGGAGAACATGCAAACTCCACACAGAAAGACCCCGGCCTGATGGTGAAATTGAACTCAGGACCTTCTTGCTGTGAGGCAACAGTGCTAACCACTGTGCTGCAATTCTAGAGCTAATACATGCAAACGAGCGCTGACCCTCCGGGTATGCGGGCATTTATCAGACATAACTGTCACAGGAAAAAGGTTTAAAAAAAAAAAAAAAAATGTCAACAAGGTTTGCAACACTTAGCTCATATACCAGTGACAGTTAGAGAATAAAAACAGTGACAGCAAAATAGACTAAACCATCGTGCCCCAGCACGCCTGTAATTCAGACCGCTGCCTGTGATGCAATAAAGGTCTCATCAGACAGTAACAGGAATGTCAGACAAATCAAGAAGAACACAGCCTACCATCAGCAGGGCCTACAACTACTTTTAGAAATATCTTCAACTGTTGGACTGTTATACTATTATTACTACTGATATTACTCAACTCTAATAATAAAGAAGAGTAGAAATTATTATTGAATGATATTATTGAATATATGGTTTCAATGGTTAATGGTTTATAGCACTAAGAGAAGCAGGCCTCATGTGATGTCATACTGCATCTACTACAGATCATCACGGATGAGTATTGTATTAGGATGAGGTGTGTCGTACTGTCGTCACACGCAACAGGTCACATGGTACAGTAGTGCATTTAAAGACAAAGTGCACTCAGCAGCACACTTTAATGTAGCGACCGTGTTATCATGTCCATTTATCCTGAATGCTTCTGTTCCACACACCTGTGCACTCATATCATGAGCCGGGAGTATTCTAGCTTGGATCTCAGTCAAAAGCTAACAAACGTTCCAGTGGACGGATGGAAACATTTGAATAAGCGCTGTGATTTTTCCAGACTAAGCTGAAACAGTGGGAGTGAAAAAGGCAGACAAAAGGCTTTCTTTATGTCCCCGAAACGACAACAAATCCACAACCAAAACAAAACCTCCTCAACGCTAATCCTGACTTTAGCTTCCAAGCCTCTCACACTCAGGTTGTATTTATAGCACAATTACCTCAAAGGGAAAGTACACTAATTAGTTTAAAAATAGCCAGTTGAGTTAGCTTACATAGACAACAGCTTTTTTTTTTTTTTTTGCGCATTTCTGAACATGTAAATATGAAACTGAAAGCAGGAGAAAGCCTCCAGACACTACCTATTACATATCCCAACACATCCCCTTTGACTCCAATTTATTTCAACACTGCACTCAAGTCTAAAAATGCAAGAGGAGCATTAGGAAAGGCTGAGGGTGAGCTGCTGGAGTACTTCATTTAGGAGATCAACATAGCCACTTTCGATCATGATAAATCACTGAAAATCACTGCATTCTCCAGGTTTCAAACAAGGCAGTTGGTGGTCATTTGGATCATAACTTCATCCGCTCTATATGGAAACGGGCCTGAGAGGGATGTTAATGAGCTGTTTGAGACATTTGCCAAGGAAGGAAAGATACCCCAACCATTTAATCTAATACTGCTGCCTGCAGTGAGCCAATGCTGGGCAGCACATCATGTTCAGTAAAAGCTCCCATTAAACTAAATCACTACAACTTCCAACAGATTTAACTGTCTAACTGTTAAAGGGATATTTCACAAAAGGAAATCAACAGTGTTATTTTCCTTGCAGTCTAAGACTTCACAAATTTAGAGTATTTACCTGCAGCTCCAATGGAGCTATACACACAGTATATTTACAAGGATCTGCTGTAGCCATGGCTGTCGATGCTGCGCTCAGAGAGAACTGAAGCTTCTCCCCAACCACACAGCAGGAAGCGGCCTGTAGGGAGGACAAAGTGAGGCATTAGTTTCATGTAAAACTCCAGAGAATCCTGGAGCTAAGGCAGTGGCAGCATTTGCATGCTTACTCATGTGGCTATACCATGTCATTTGAATGCAATTCAAGTAGAAAGGAAGCCCAGAATCTTCACTGAACTAAAAGGTGCTGTATGTGAATGCATGTGTGACGCTTCATTCATAATACATTCATGTGGTTTACCTTAAACCAGAATTAATGCCCTGCAGTTATAAGTTCGCATCAACCAGTCAAGCTGAAGTTTACATGTCTGTCCAAATTTGTGTAATTCTCCACATCAATATCTAACAACGTATGACCACACCATCTCCCCTTCTGACCTATGAGGTTTAAATATGACCAACGTGTGCTTCTGCAGATCATCGTAAAATACCTTTTTACATCCATCTTCCTAAAATCTCATTCAATTCAGGTTTAAGATTTGTCCAGAGCATATCCCAACTGTCTTTCAGTGAGAAGCAGGGTGCACCCTGGACAAGTCACCATATCTAATATGAGCAAGTACATGCAAATGCTACACAGAAAAGCGTCTGTGTGCTGTGTGACGTGACCTTTGACTATCAAAATCAAATTAGTTAATTGTTAAGTCGAGGTTAGAGGATAAAGGTAAGACAAGGCAACCAGAAGTATAATCTCAACAGCAGTAGCCAGTGATGGGCAGAAGTCCCAGTTAAGCCAGAGCAATGTGCCAACACACTGACTTTGCATAAAACTGACCTAAAAGTCACATTTGCTTCAGGACAACTTCACTTTAAACTCTGAAAGGAAGGAAGGAAGGGAAGAACAACTGTGATAGATCCCAAAGGCATCATGAAGTATAATTATCTATAAGCGCAATAAATCAGCTCTAGTCGAATGAATGACATGCAACTTAAACTGAGTATCAGAGGTAATTTATGCTTTAGAAACACATTTACTCAGCAAAGAGTGCATGTCTTTGACATCAGTATAGTATTAGGGGAAAGCTAAACATAACCACAGGTGCTGGTGCATTTCTGACTGCCTGCTCCTCCTTAGTGCTGAGCGTGACAGCTTTATAAGCTTCTTAAACACAAACACACACACACACATACACACACTCACAGTGTGTGGTAAAAATAAACCTCTGCTCATTAAACTCCCTAGACTCCATAGAGTACCTGGTATTTTGGTCTGTATCTCAACAATCACAAAGAAAGGAGTGAGTTTGCATTTAAACTCTGCAAAGCCAGAAATGCAGTGAGCAGTATGTCCCTGTCTGACCTCCCCAGTTACAGTTTCTAGGTATACTTTCGAACAGAGGTTGGCAAAAATGGGCAACCACTCTGTATGACCAATACGTGCATCATGTTTTTTAAGTATAGTTTACAGTAATTAACAATCATATTTGCTCCTGATAAAATATGAAGATTAGGTTGCCAAAATTAAAATTTACTGAGAAAAGCCTGTAGTAACGTTGGAAAGTCAACAAGCCAGTGCTTGTCTACCATAAACATTGCAACGGTGTTTTCCGATGTAAGAAATTGGAGTGAGTACCTTGTTGCCGGCAGACTTCTGAAAGCTGGAGATCCTACTAATCGTGAGATCTGAAGCCTCAAGACCATCCTCTTCAAATGCCAGCAGAACAGCACCCTGACGAGAAAGAAGACAGAAACTTTAAAACAACAAACTCCTACTCAACGTCTTGCAGACCCGGTAAGATGTTGCCAAGGAATCAAAATTATCTGGGCTTGCATGACATTGGCAGTGTCAATACATATACAGGGAGATGGAGAGTTTACAGTACAATGTCTCTAATATCAAACTGAGGGTTATGATTTCAATAAAATGGGATAATTTCTTCATGGCATACATGATGAGATTTTGTAACCTTGTAGCATTATATGATGCACTTTTATTGAAGTCACCTGCCACACAGTAGAGCAGTGGCTTGGTGGTCATGAGACTCACCTTTCGCTTCCTTGACTCGTCATTCAAAGCTATGCACCAAGCTCTTCTCCACTGACCCTTCCAGCTTTTCAGTGACAGCGCCCATCCCAGCAGAGCGGCGGCTTCCTCCTCCTTTGTCGCAGCATTGTCCCCTTCTGCTGCTCCCTGCTTATTTCCTATAAGTCTATGTTGGAAATACTGTACGAAATACAGTATAAGAGTAACCAGGGAGGCGATAAACAGCGTGACCATACATAGCCACTGCGGATCCTCCAAACCAAAATATGAACTGGAACTTCCTGCGTCGGACATTCTTCGGGAATATGATCGACAATCTGAGTTTAACACACCGGGTCCTTTGGGGATTTTCCTGCCAACCTCATGTTATGTATTTAACTAAGGAACGGTGAAATCATTTATGTCAATCGCCCAAAAATGATAAGAGAACAAATATCCACTTCCAATACAAATTCTGCTTGTCATTATCCATGCTTCAGTGCTGGCATATAGCGCTTCCAAACTACGCAAGCGGATTGTGGACAGCTAAACCATTGTCAAAAAATAAAGGTAATCTGCGTACAAACAAACCTGCAGAATAGCCCCACTCCTCCTCTCATTGAATACGAGTGTTAGCTTAGTAAGCTAATTTTCGCTACGGCTCGTTAACTAGCTATTCATCGTTAGCTATGAAGCCATAAAAGTTTGCCAAAACGGACTTATGCCCGAGCTTCGTGCTCATACTCCAGCAGACGACATCCAGATAAAGAGTAATATTCCCGGGAAAACATCCTGCAGGAGAAGAGTGCAGCCTGACCCGGTGGACTACTTTCAGTCTGACTGTACAAAGTTGTCGCTTCTAGACGGATATGTGGCACAAACTGTAACTCCCAGAATGCACAGCGACATTTGTGAGCCGTTGTTGTTGTGGAGACCTCGAGCGAACTAGAGCTTTAATCCCAGTTGAAGTTGCAATTGGACTTTTAGCATATTTTTAATAGTATCAAACTATTATACGATTTGTTTAGTCCATTTTAAATCGAAATTAACGGAAGACAAAATCGAGCTGATATTTTGACCTACACGACTTCCCGTAGCTCGTCCTATTGTCCATCACTTCCTTTCTTGTTCTTGATCTGTAGTAGTAAACAATTAGCTAGCTAGCGTTTGCTATAATGCATCAACGCTCAGCGAGCACGGCTGTTATGCGGAGGTTGCTCGATTAAAACTCTGTTTTGTATTTTAGCATAGAATAAAACACTATGCTTCACGCCCATTTGTGAATTTAAATAGTATCCCTTCGTCATCTACCGTGGTCTAGCTGCTATACAGTAGCTATCGCCGCTGAACTCGAATCCTGCTCTTCGTTAACATAGGTAACTAAGACATTCGCGATGAATTGTCGCTCGGAAGTTCTTGAGGTAACTGTGGAGGCGAGACAGGTTGAAGAAG
Organism: Pelvicachromis taeniatus; assembly: GCA_015108175.1. Taxonomy (NCBI): domain Eukaryota; kingdom Metazoa; phylum Chordata; class Actinopteri; order Cichliformes; family Cichlidae; genus Pelvicachromis; species Pelvicachromis taeniatus. The sequence goes on along the minus strand of VURO01049757.1, from coordinate 29,175 downwards.
CTATGCTGGCTTTGCTGCATACAATTTTACTGCATCGGAGCACCGGGAAATTTCACTACAAAAAGGAAGGCACCTACTCCATCGGCACTGTGGGCACACAGGACATCGACTGCGACTTCATAGATTTCACCTTTGTCAGGGTGTCCTCAGAGGAGCTGGACAGGATGATCAGGAAAGCGGTGTCTGAATTCAAGGTAATTGTCGGTTTTAACACGTGATTGCTGACTCTCGTGTTGTGAGGCCTATACTTTCAGCTGTGTTTTTGTTGCAGGATGCTTTGAGCAACTCGGGCAGCGACGGCATGGGACAGATCTCCCTGGAGTTCTACCAGAAAAAGAAGTCTCGCTGGCCTTTTTCTGACGAGTGCATTCCTTGGGAAGTGTGGAGCATCAAGGTGAATGTGGTCAACCTGGCCAATGAGCAGGAGAGACAGATCTGCAGGGAGAAAGTGGGTGAGAAGCTGGGTGAGAAGGTGATCAACGTCGTTGAAGTCATAAATCGCCACGAATACCTGCCAAAGATGCCCACCCAGTCAGAAGTGGACAACGTGTTTGACACCACTCTTAAAGATGTTCAGCCATACCTTTACAAAATCACATACCAGATCACTGACTCGCTGGGTACGTCTGTTAGCACCACTATGAGAAGGCTGATTAAGGACACACTAGCATTGTGAGGGATAATATTTATGGTGTGGATCTTTCATAGGTCTATGGTCCTGTTGTCATATGTTTTGCCAGCTACACACCGGATCAATGAAGCAGTGTCAGTACAATGGTGTTCTAATGTCTTTATTGTTCTTCTGGTATCATTTGTACCTTAAGAGACTTGATTATGTAATCTTCATTTTAACAATATCTTGCTTGTGCAAGCTTTCCCCTTTCTCTCATACACACTAGCATATAACTGTGTTAATCAGTTTGATTCTTTAAAATGTTCTCTTCTTGATAATGTCATCAGTGCATTACTGTAGATTTTGAATAACAATAAATGTTTACTATAATTACAGCCACAGCGCTTGATGCAAAACATTGCTTCCATATCCTCACACTGGATCAGTGAAAAACTTTTATGCAAAAGATCTGGCAGAGTTTGGGAACAGATTTCCTCATGTATGTGAAAACTTCCTCTCTGCACAGTTTCATGGAGAGTATGACCTTCCACATGGGGAAGGACAGGATTTCCAGTTTGCCACTTTTCCAAATTAAAGCAAACACTTCCTAAGTTCACTCCCTTGTTTCCAGCCAGAAACTGCCATCCATGGCCTGCACTTTGAAAAACATCCCTCTGTTTTCAGGATAGTCTGCTTGCCAAGAGGAAAACAACATGTGTGTGAATACATTAGGTCAACATGTACATTAGGTATACTTATCTATTCTCTAGTATGAGGGGAAAAGGTGTAGAACATATTCAAAACCATTAATCACTGAATCCAAGGCCCTGTACTGTGAAAGTATTTGCCTGCAGTTTTTAAATGATTTCATTTATTCAGGGGGGAAAAAAATTAACACAATCCTACCTGGCCCCATGTGAAAGAGCAACTGCTCCTTCTTGCCCTATATTAAATGGTCAATTAACAGTGATTAGTCAAATATTTTGGAAAGCTGAGTTGAATTTCAGTATCCACACCGTGCTCAGGCACGAAATAACTGCAAGAATACATCTGCCATAAAATGAACGCAGTATTTCATAAAAAGAACATCACACCAACAAACGTGGTGGTAGTGTGATGGTCCGGGGTTGCATTAGTGCTTCAGGACCTAGATGCCTTGCTGTAACTGATGGAAGCATGAAGTCTGCTCTGTACTAAAAATCCTGAAGGAGAATGTCCGGCCATGAATTTGTGCCCTGTAGCTTAAGAGCAAGTGGGTTATCAAGCTGGAAAAAGAGCAGCAAGTCCACCTCTGAATCTGGAAAAAGAATCCTGCTGTTCATGCTCACAACCAACCCAGTGTGGCTGAAATAAAATAATTCTGCAAAGAAGTGTAAAAAATTCCTCCATAGTGATGTGAAAAACTCATGAAAGTTATGGCAAACATTTGTTTGCAGTTCTTTTTCCACACAGCGACAGGTAGGTTTGGATAGCTTTTTTTAATAAATTAAAAAAGCATCACTTAAATACTGCATTTTGTATTTTCTCAGATTGTCTTTGTCTGATCAAAGATTTTTGATGATCTCAAAAACTTGTAAATGTGAGAAATACGCAAGAAACAAAACTCAGGAAAGGAACAAATAGTTGCTTTGAAGTTCTGAGATTTTGCGCAGTAAATAAATATCGGAATTCACAACTTTGTTGCATTTGTAATGCTGAAATGAGCGGATCAATCAATCAGCCAGTTAAGTAATTTGCATTGCCTGAGTTTTCTCATTTATTCTCATCTTTTAAAAAAAAACGTCAAAACATTTCCACTCTTGGCTCATCAAATGCCAAGAAAAGGAGCTGTGCCCTGTGGACCACCACCCCATTAGTTTTGTAGCATTTGACTGAATCTACACATGTGTCAGCAGTCACTTCATCAATAAACACTAGTGATTTGGTTCTACTGGCAGCCATATATGCCCCTGCCATAACATTAACGCCACCATGTTTGACAGATGATGTGGTATGTTTCAGATCAAGAGCTGTTTCTCATCTTTCCATTCCCATCACTCTGCTACATGATAATCTCATATGTCCACACAGTTTCTCAGTAGTCTTCCTGGCCTTTTGGTGTTGCTGAGGTGAACAGTGCATTTCTTCTTTTAAAAGATTGAACCAGACTGTACATTTCACTACTTCTAAAGTTTTTGCTTTCTCTGCATGTTTTTTTTTTTTTTTGTTTAATTATTTTTTTTTTAGTTTTATTTTTTTTTTTTTTTTCCCCTTTTCTTTGTATCAT
>VURO01049757.1:0-10098 GCA_015108175.1 Pelvicachromis taeniatus | reverse complement strand
CACACACCCCCACACACACACACACACACACACACACACACACACACACACACACACACACACACACACACACACACACACACACACGTGTGCACGCACACTCACACACAATTAAAATAGCTGACCTGTAGAACTGGAGGTGGAAACTGAGTAAAAACAAAGGAACTGGAATAGATTTCTCTCAGTTTTCATCATATTTTAATAGTTCACCCCCAAACGCTTTTTTGTGTGAAAAATATTGAACAAGAAAACAAGTCTTAAATAATTGTTGTCTTGTTAAAAGCAGGGAAAGGTCAATTACCGATCACCTGCTGACAGCAATGTGAAAACATTAGTAAGGAACACAGAGGCTATGGAGGCCTTGTTTAGGAACAAAGCTGTGGTTAACAAACTGCCAACTTAATCTGAAACGGCTGCACAATAATATGTGTCGGAGTAGTTTTTCGAGTCAGACAAACCTACTTGAACAAGGAAATTGTGGTTAGTTTTAGAGTCTTAGCTAGCTCACAACAACGTCGCCACATTTGTCATATTCTATGAAGATGGTCTTCCTCATAAATGTTCCACAGTGCTCTGTAATTACTGCTTTGTAAACACATAGTTTCTAAAGTAACCTCTACTGGCTGTGTGACTAAGAACATGTAAATTGTCTATTCACCACTGGTGAGTGGAGGAAGGTGGAGTTAGGTCTTTAGCCTTCATCCTGGAAATCTTGAGAATGGTTCTTAAAAACATGGTGTTCATTAACCCAAGTCATAAATCAATTTAAAGCCAGTTTATAGTCAAAGTTTATTCTACTTATCTACTTTTTTTTTGTTCTTTTAAAGTGGAAACACTATATGTTGTTTCTAGTTACTATATGTCTGCGATGTGAGTCACCTGATGGATGAAACGGAACACACACTTCTCAGTGCACAGAGATATTTTACACCAGAAACTTTCAGTTCAGCCGTCCACTTGTTGTTCTTTTCTCCCAGCTGACATCGGAGTCTCGACCACCGTTGAGCCCACGCTGACCAACCTTGCATTGATGAACACAGCTTACCCCCCTGCTTCCGATAGCACACAAGGCACTCCTGGCAACAACACAACAGATTTCTTCAACTCCACTGAGATCACCATGAATGCAGATCCAAGTAATACGACCTCTGTCTCTTCAAATTCATCACAAGCTTTGCTGTGGACAAGTTCTGCATCTTACAGCCAAATGAATACAACTGTGGCGTCACCTCTTCCAACGACAACATGCTGTAAGAAATATTTAATTTTTATCTAAAGTTTATATAAAATCTGCACCTCTTGATTTACAAGCCAAAGTGGAACGTGTGTCCAAGCCACAAAGAAAGAGGATATTTGGGTATAAAAAGCATTTATTTATAATTATACATCATTTACATTGAAGTTCATCCTCTGGCTCGTATCTTTAGCTGCAGATATCTTTAGAGGATTCTTAAATTGTTATATTCTCGTACCTGTAAAGTTTTCTTTAGCTATTTTTACTATTTATTGACTACTTTTTACATTTGCTCTATGCATTTTTTTTTTTTTTTTTTTTTTTTATCATGTTCACATATTGATTCTTTCCTGTGTATTTGAAGTTTTACCTCCATTTGTAGAAGGCACAGCAAGCTGTGGTCACAGACTGTTGTTTCTGGGAGTGTTCCTGAGCCCATGCTGAGATTTCCTTGCCAGATTCATGCCTAGTTTTGATGCAGCGCTGCCTGGTGGCTCAGTGATCATGAGCATCCAATATTTGTCCTCTGCACACAGAGATTTCTTAATTTCTTCAGATTCTTGGAATCTTTTAACTCAGACACTGTATGTTTGGACAGCAAGGACATTATATCAATTAACTCTTCAGTATCTGTTTCTGCAACTGCTGTAACTCTCAGTGGGTCCTGTTCATCTAAGCCAGTGTCTTTAATCTTTTCTCCTTGTGTGTTGCCTGAGCCAGCAAACGGGAATATCTCAGTACCTGAGCCAGCTGAACATATAACTCTACACAATGTTTATCAGTCTATAAACACTATGGTTTCTCAGTCTAAGCCTGACCATCACAATCAGCTCCAATTATTAACACTATTTGTGTTCCCGAACATGAACTGTGTATTGTGCGTCTCGTGATAACATTACAGGCAACAAGGTGCCGTCTGCCACATCTAAGCTGGCTAAGAAACCTGGACTTAGTGCCTCAGAGCTGATTGATCAAGTTGAGTTTTGTGTCCCATAGCCATTTATGTTTGAATCACCTCACCATGCTTTTGTGTCAGTCTCCACTGAAACTGTTCATGCTGCACCTCGAAAGATGGTTTTTGATTTTGTTTCTTGTGAGACTGCTCCCGTGACTGCTCCTGGGCTTCTGTTCCTGTTTCCGCTGGAGGCTCTGGAGAGCCCATCCACCCTTGTGTTCTGGAGGTTCAGGAGAAACAGTACAACCGTCATTACAACAACCACCACTACAACCTTTATTCCAGTCACTAACTCAGTCTCTAGCTTTGTTATCGGCTCTGTTACCTGTTCACTCATTAGCTCAGTCACCAGCTCAGTCAGTAGTTCAGTCACATATTCAACCACTTCCATCCTCAGCTGGAAGCTCTGGTTAGCCCACGCGGATGGCCTCCGGACCTGCTCAGTCGCCGCCGCTGCCTCTTTAAACGATGGACTGTTAAGCCGTCACTCTAGCACCTCGTGTCCGCTGACGGCTCAGAGGAGTCCGTTCAGCCACCATCTGCGATTTCCACGCCATCACCTGCAGTGCCACCCTGGTCCTCTCCTCTCCTCCACTCTGGTCCTGCCTCGTGTGGCTCTGCCTGTCCACATCCAGCACGTCCTGCTTGACCACGTCCAGCACCTCACCACCGCTGGCCACTTTCCAGGCCATCGGCTGGACATCATCGCTGTTATGGATGGCCTCCTGAACCCTGTCGTTGCCGTCTTCCATGCGGATGGCCTTCAGACCTGCTCAGTCACGGAGCAGCTCTGTAACCTGCGCCACTGCCACTTTTCATGTGGCCCCCCAAACTATTAAACAATGGGCTGTTGACCCCTTAAATGGTTCATTTTGGACTATTGAGCCGTCGGTCTCCTGGTCAGAACTGTTTTTGGTCTTTTTTTGGTCCTCAGTGGACCCGTGGCTCACCCAGCTTCTCTGTGTTGGTTTGGTCTCCTGCAGCTGGGATTTTGATTTTTTTGGACTCTGTTTTCCTGGACTCCAGCATTTCTGTTTTGGACTCTTGTTCCCTGGTTTTTGAGCTCCTTGTTTTTTTGTTTTTGTTTTCTGTTTTTTGTGTTACTTTTGATAGGCTTAGACTGTCCTTTTGTTTCCAGTCACTGTGCAAAACTAGGCAGGATGCTATTCTGTAAGACAAACCTTACAGATGTGGGAGTGGCATCAATATTTTCACGCAACAATCAGGAAGAAAGCAGATTCAGATTAATAACAAGTTATTCGCATGTCTGTCCCTTCCTACCCACCCTCAGATCCCCCCAGCATCAGCAGCTTATGGTCCGCTAATGTTACCGGAACTTCCTTCTCTGTCTGCTGGTTCAGTCATGCTAAGACAAAACAGACTTACCTGGTTGTTCTAAGAAAAGGGTCAGAGGTCATTCAGACTCAAGAAATCAGTGACATAATGATAGAGTTGAACGGACTGAAGCCCGGACTGCTCTACAATGTTACTGTCACACCTTGTGCCTGCGGAAATCAAGGAGCCACTTTTCATATATCAGTAAAAACCTGTAAGTATTGATTAGTTACAATGACTTTGATATTCTGATATAAATTCAGTTACCAATCTATGTGATAGTTCCAGTAACTTCCAGTACAGCTTTATCTTTATTTATAACCATTTCTTATGCAGTCATATTATTGTTATGGCATGGCTAGTTTTAAAAAATAATAAAATGTGTTACTATTCCTTCAAAAAACAACAACATTCAGCTCCAAATTACAACAACAGAGATCATCCTTAAAAAATAAATAAATAAGGAAACACTTAAATTTCACGTTGGCTCTTGATGTATGAAATATTCAGGTTGAGCTTTTGATTTTGTTGAGAACAAAATGATGTAAAAACAGTGGAAAACAAACCATCAACCCTTTGAGGGCTGGATTCAAAATTACATCAAAAGTGTTCAAGTGTTCCCTTAAAAAAAAAAAAAATTCATTTGTATTATTTTTGCTGTAAATTTTGCCCGAGCCAGACGAAAGAAACTGACTAACCCCAATTTTTTAAAATTAGAAAAAAATACTAACACGTTCTTATTTTTCTTTCCATGTCGGTCTATATGGAGACACACGCTTCTCAGGAAACAGTGATATTTTCCACCAGAGGTTTTCATTTCCACCTCTACTTGTTATTCTTTGCTCCCAGCTATATTATGTTATATTGCCAAATACAAGTGTGACAATATGTAACCTATAACATCACTATAATAACACTTGACAGTCTTTTTTGGATATCTTTATGGTTATTATTAGGAAAAAGAGATGATAAAATGTGTTACTGTCATAAGAGAAAAGTGAAAATAGAAGGCAACTGGACTTGTTTAAGTTTGTGAAGCTGTTTCGCCATCCAAGAAGCTTCTTCAGTTCCAAAAACAACAGGTAGGGAAGCCTCTTGGACGAGAGGCCAAACATCTTGACAAGGTTAAAGAAGTTCAGCTGGGTTTTTTCCAAGCTTTTAAGACTACCATTACCTGGATGACTGAGAATCTAGACACATAGAAATGCGTTACTCTTCTCTCAGAAGTCAAAATCTAGGTCAAATCTTTATTTTTAGAAAGAACAACAAGAATACTGGAGATGTATTTTATCTGAGCCACAAATGAAGAAGGTGACTGACCCAGATTTTTGAATAATAAGAACATAGCCACAGTTACCACCCTGAGGGAGTAAGGAGTACAGCAGCTTAATTGTCTTTAATGACTAATGCGTGATGAAGAAAAGACTCCGTGTTTTATCAAAAGGCCTGGGGTCAATAAGACGGTCGACATTTATTCATGGTAAATGTGGTTATTGTGCATAATTAAGGTTTTCTTTGTAGACGCTCAGACTCTTGATGCCACAACACGACTTACCAACGTAAAGTTCACAGCTGACCTCAAGGACACCAGCAGTCAGGCCTACAAAAACCTCAGCGAGAGCATCATAGAGGAGGTAGGTATCCAGTGACTGAATGTGATATACAAATAAATAAATATTTTTTTAAAAATATTTTTAAAAAGTCCCACATCCTTTGGATTCTGGACCTGTTTCCTGTGTTACCAATCAGATCTACCAGTCTCTGTCTCCAGAGGTGAAAGCCATGGTGGACTCAGGCCAGGTTAGGATCGAGATCAGAAACTTTTCCCCGGGGAGCGTGATGGTCAACTTCACCATAGTGTTTATCCCAAATCAAAACCAGGACATAAGTAATGTGTCCACAGCAGTTCTGCAGTCCCTGAAGAACAGCTCGACATACACAGTAGATAAAAACAGCACAAGTCTCAATGGTATGTCTCTTTATATTCCTTATGCAGCGGGCTGTTAGCTGTACACTGCTGGGAAAATGCTTCAAAGAATAAGTAAACAGCTAAAAGCACATTTCAGGGAGTTCTACGTTTGATATTATACCAAATTCGTTTAGAACACTGACTCGTGACATCCAAGAGCACGAAGGAATGGCTGTGCTGAGAGGTCTCAAATTTTACACAGAAATAATCCAGGAATTCAACAAATATTAGTTTCACACTTACCGTTCGTGTCACCATTCAAATCAAAATGTTGTCTTGGAAGGTTCAGATATTTATTTTTACTAAAAGTACAGTAGAGAAAAGAAAGAAGGCACTGGAGTTAGACAAATATATACATGGAGCCATGAAAAAGACAACTGGTAGAAGCCACATTTTAAAATTTTGCTTCATAAAAGCTTCAAATAAATATGTTGTGTTTGTGTGTTTGACTAGTAAGAGTCAGGGAGCAGTAGTGTTAGTGTTGCAGACTGTATGAGATTACATTTCTAGAGGCGTGCATGAGAACTTGCATTATAGACTAAGGTGAGAAATAAAAATCAGGCCGTAATCAACCAGCAGCAGCCATTAACCAAACAGTTTGCTTGGTAATTTTTTAAATGAAAATACAGCCAGCAGTAGTTTATTATTTTCTTGTTCTGGTGTCATGGTCCTGTGTCATTTCACCCAGCGTTTCAAGTTTTCCTGTGTTTTGATGTCATTTTGTATAATGATCGATGTATAAGTTCTCTTTACTAGTCTTAAGTTCTTTTCCATAGTGCCTGGTTGTCCTGTTTTGAGTTTCTTATGGTCCCTGTTTAGTTCCTTGATTATTTTGTCATTTTCCCTTGTGTCGTTGCCCTCTGTGTCTGTTTTTATATAGTTGTGTGAGTTCTTGTGCCTCGTTTCCCCTCGTGTTTTATTCCATCATGTTTCGCCAGCCCATCATGTCTGCTCTCTCTCCCTCGTGAAAACTGAAACTCAACATGAAGAAAACATTTTATTTAACTAAACTGAAATCTAGATTTTTGAAAATGAATAAACAATTAAATACATATAATCACTGACATGATTTTATGGACCTGAAAACTGAAACAAAGTAAAATAGAGGAATATAGCAGACATATCCTTAGTTCACATGTTTACTGAGGCTCTGGACGACTGAGTCAACTGTTTCAAAACGTGTTGTGATTTTTATTGTGCCTGTGCCGATTCTCCTCAATCTTGCTTCTGACATATGCACTCCACAAACTTTCTCTCCCATGCAACTCAACAGCCAGGGACATGACTACAAAGTTGTTGTAGTCACAAAGTTGAATTGTGGAATCCAATACTGGATCTCGGCTAACACCTTGACTTAAAAGGCAATATTTCTTTGTCACTGCTGCGTCATGTTCATTTTTTGATACTTTTACTTTCACTTTACTTACTTTTAATCTTCTCAGCTTTATTGAAATGCAACACAGAATGATGTCCACAGTCACAGTTTTTTCTCTTTTTTTACAAAGCAAATCAGTTTGTTAGTACATGCCATTAAAAAGACAACTTACAGTACATCTAAGGGCACTAGAAGTATTAACAAAGACAAACATTAAACTTTTTGTGTCTCAAAAGTACAATTTGGGAAATTCAAAGTAAAGTAATTAAAGTAAACAACTAAATCAACCAATAACATAATACCTGACTTCTATTTTTTTATTATTTTATTTTTGTGTCTGTAGATTTTAATGAATGTGCTTCAGGGGAACATGACTGTTCCCAGTCGGCCACATGTAATAACACCTGGGGCTCCTATACATGTGTCTGCCTGTTTGGATTTACTGACACCAACCCAGAGAGACCTGGACGGGTCTGTCAAGGTAGCTGTAAAAACTCATTTAAACAGATTGCATGTAAAACATAACAGCTTTGTAACCAGCGAGCCTTGTCTTGTGCAGCACTTACAAACTTAGAAACAGTGGCACCGCCCCTGACAACAGGAATAACATCCTCAACCACTGAGCCAGCTGTAACCACTTTAACTAAAGCTGCAGAAATGACCACAGACAATATATCAACAAGTCTCATGGTTTCCACAACAATCTCAACCATTACTCAAGCTTCCACCATCACTACCCCAACAACCAGTACTTCTCTAACAGCCATTCCTGCCTCTGCATTCCCCACTATTGCCCCAACAACCGCTACCAATTCAACAAAAACTACCACTGCACTGAGCTCTTCAATCGATGACTCTATCCAAGAAGCCCTCTCAGTCCATTGCAGACTTGCGGCCATCACTGTGACTGTCACTAAGAATTTTCTTCTGAGCGCCATGATTCAGGAGAGCGCACTTTACTTGGGCATGGTGGGCTGTGGCATCAATGGAGGCAATGACACTCACGTCGAGCTGACTGTGGCGTGGAATGAGTGTGACACTAAACTTGTGCATGTAAGTTTTCCTCCTCTACATTTGGGAAACCTCCAGAGTCCCCTGTGCTCCTACATGTTTGGGTTTTTTTGTATACTAGCTTGCCATTGTCTCAATTCCAAAGTTAAATATGGAGTATTAAAAAGTATAAAAAATAACACTCTGCTCTTTCTACCATTTGGGTATTTTAGAATGAAACCCACTACATAGCATCTGTAAACCTGTTTAACACTATGGATCCATACACTTCACCACCTGGGGCAACAGAGGTGCCCAGAAAACAGCTGAAAGTCCCGATCATGTGTACCTACATGAAGAGCATGCTTGTTTCTGCAGACTTTAGCTCCATGGGGTAAGTGCCATGAGTACTGTCACCAGTACTCATTAAATTTGATTATTTTTCAAAATAGTACCCCCTTGATAACGAACAGCTTACAAATAGCTCATGAGGAAACAGGATAACGAGATAAAGAAGTACTTCTCCAGAACAGAATATTGACACATTCAAAAAGTACATACTTGAGCAATATCACACGAGACGCAGTATTGCTGTTCAGAATATCAGTACAGCATGGATTTGATTGTTGGTACTGCGTTTACACAGCAGTTTCACCATTTTTAGTTTATTAGTTGACAGTAATAAGCAACAACAGACTGGGATGTATTCTTTGTTAGTATATTTAGGACCCTGAACTGAGTTTCATGAACAGCTATCATTGGTATGAAGGTTTAAACAAGCATGAATCCCAAGATAGAAGCTGATACTGTAGTGCTCCCATTTAGTTATATAAATGGACTTAACCGAGGCTGAAAGCTGTTCGGCACTCATCAGTGTTACCACAACAGGCTATAGCCATTCCTAAAATCCTATTGACCACTCCAAGTCTGATAGGTATTTAGCCTATTTACTTCACTTAATCTCTTATGTTCCATTTTCACTGAATGCATTTATATTGTCCAAGTGAGAGCAACACTGCATAACCAGCAGCTACTGTATTTGTAGCAGCAAATGGGCGTGCCTTAACCAGTGCTGTAGCTGTACTGCTATTAGTCTTAAGAATTGTCTGTGCACGTCAGCTCATTAGTAGCACAACCTGATAAATATTTCATTTATTATATTTTGTATGGTTTATATTGTATTCATTATATTTGCATTCATACTTACAATTCATTCCAATCCATATCCAGGTATGACATAATTAAAGACCTCATTGTCATGGGATCGGGGTCATTCCAGGCGACCGTGCATCTGTTGAATGGTGCAGTACCTCTGCCTTACAACTACAGCCTGTCCCGTGAGCAGCCCGTGATAGTGGAGGTCAGACTCAACACCTCCTCAGATCAGATTAAAGTAGTCATCAACAAGTGCTGGTCCACTCCCACCCCAAACTCTGTAGACACCTACAGCCACGTCTTCCTGGAGAACAGGTCTGTTTCCAGCTACAGTTATTTATTTATTGTACTCATACTGTTACTACTAACTCAAACTCATGCAGATCTGATGCACAAGTATAATTCACATGTAAGGGTAACACCAGCTAGCCTAGCCCCATTCAGATACAAGAAAATCTGACTCCCAGTGTTTCACTGCAAAACACGTGTTAGCAGAGGCATCTGTGAAACAAATGAACTAAATTATATGAAATAATGAGCTGCATATTCAATTCAATTCAATTTTATTTATATAGCGCCAAAATCACAACAACAGTCATCTCAAGGCGCTTTACATTGTAAAGTAGACCCTACAATAATACATACAGTGAAAAACCCAACAATCATATGACCCCCTATGAGCAAGCACTTTGGCAACAGTGGGAAGGAAAAACTCCCTTTTAACAGGAAGAAACCTCCGGCAGAACCAGGCTCAGGGAGGGGCGGGGCCATCTGCTGCGACCGGTTGGGGTGAAAGAAGGAAGACAGGATAGAGACATGCTGTGGAAGACAGCCAGAGATTAATAACAAGTATGATTCAGTGCAGAGAGGTCTGTTAACACATGTGAGTGAAGAAGAAACTCCCAGTGCATCATGGGAATCCCCCAGCAGCCTATACCTATTGCATAACTAAGGGAGGATTCAGGGTCACCTGATCCAGCCCTAACTATATGCTTTAGCAAAAAGGAAAGTTTTAAGCCTAATCTTAAAAGTAGAGATAATGTCTGTCTCCCGAATCCAAACTGGAAGCTGGTTCCATAGAAGAG